>JAKSZT010036119.1:31149618-31162392 GCA_026826555.1 Tolypeutes matacus | reverse complement strand
TTTTTTTTTTTTAGCCAAATGCAGGACCCAAAATAATTCCTCTTCTAGACCAACCCCCTTACGGAAGGGACCCTAGCTGGGCCGGTGGAAATTAATCAAGCACGTCCCACTTTCCCGACTCCCCAGGTTAGCTGAAGCTCTGATGTTAGTCAGTGAGGAGTGCTAAAGACGGCGGATTCCGCCCCTTCTGGTGCCGAGCTCCAGCGTCACCGGGCTGCTCAGTAAATCAGTTTGAGTGCAGATTCGCGTCTGCTCTTAGCCTGGTGCTGCTTCAGTTCGGCTTATCTGCTCCCCAAAGCTATGGGGCGGTGCAGGCAGCCAGATCGATGTCTAAAAATATAAAATACCCTTCCCTGTCTTCCAACCGAACCCTCCCTTCTTTGGGAAGTGTCCCTTTTTCCTGGCTCCGCAGCGGCCCGGGTCTTATCCCTCGGTGGCTAGGAAAATCAGCTGTGTTCCCCAACCAAAATCCCCCCTCCGGTTCACCGGGTGCTGACTAGCTCGTTTGCTCTGTTCACACAAGGTCCAAGGGGTGCCAGGCAGCCAGCTCCCCAGAAAATAAAACTTTTTCGCCCCGCCCGCGGCTCCAAATGGCCGTTTTATTTTTTATTTCCATAACCGCGGGGCTCAGCCGCCTGTGCCAACCTCCACCGGCAGCCTCAAAACTCACGAATCTCCACTGTTCGGTCCACGCAGCTGATCCGCGCAGATAGATGTCCCAAGCCTCTCACTCCACGCGTGCACAGCACAGACCCCCGGGCAGGACCCCGTCCCCAATCCGCCTTGCTCTGGGAGCTTGCAGTGTGCGCCCTCCTACACCAACGCCATCTTGCCCTCCCCCGCTCATTTATTTTTGCTCATTGTCTGCTCATTGCTTTTTTTGGTCTTCTTTAGGAGGCACCTGGAACTGAACCCAGGACCTCCCATGTGGGAGGCGGGTGCTCAATTTCTTGAGCCACATCTGCTTCCCCGCCAGTCATTTTCATATACATTTTTATTTGAACCAATTAGCAATTCTGGGACTAGATGTAATTTATCCCATTTTACAGATAAGGAAGTTGAGGTTCAGAAAAGACAAGTGATCTTGTGAAGGTCACCAGGTTAGCAAATGACGGAATCGAGACTCCTCTCTCCAACATAACACCAACTGCATTTAGGTTCCCTGAACATGGCATTCCTGTTTTATACCACTCTTTTTTTTTGCCCGGGATGTTCTCTCCCCATTAAACGTCTCTTTCTGGATGCTGTCAGTGCCTTTGTAGACCTTCTAGAGCACGTACTGTGTACATGCAGCCATCACAGCATTTATTCCTGAGTATTATACTCAGGTCATGACTGTCTCCACTGCACTGGGAAATCCTTTAAGACAGAAGCTAGTTCTCATTTATCTTTGAATTTCTAGTCCTATTACATCATCTGACACACAGGCTCTCAACAAAATTTCAATCAATGAATGAATAAAAGTGATGTACATTGCCCATCAGCCTGGCTAGGGGAAGAGACATATTTGATATGGTGTAAAAATAATGGTGAATCAGTCTATTTTAAAATGGCCTGCATGAATCATCAAAATTTTTTTATTCTGGGAACATAAATATGACTTAATTTCTCATTTTATTTACCTTCAGATATATAATTCAGTGGTGTTATTTACATTCACAATGTTGTGTTACCATCACCAATCATTAAAAAAATACCTCTGTCTGGGGAACTTGTGTAACATTTTCGAAATCCATGAGAAATAACAATACCTTTTTTTTCTGGGAATTCTGATTGGCCATCATTTTCAAGGTGGCATCTTGAACCAAAGTTATATTTGAAGGGCTAAATTTGATGAATATCATTCAAATCCAGGTATACCACAAACAGAGACCAGCAAAAAACTGATGTGCTGTGAGTAGTATGTTCGATAGGAATCTTACTTCTTTAAGGCCTGCTTTTATTTCTTTCTCATCCTGGGCTTATGGATCATTTATTTTATCCCCCAAAGGTTCAGTCTGATGGCTGTTTTGGACTACTTTGATAGGTTTTTAAATGTCATGGCTTTGTGTAGGAGGAGGTGACTCAAGGTTAATGAGGACCCAGACCACACAGTGTAAAGCCAGCCCTTTCAATTGACAGCCATGGATGACAGAGGCTGAAGATTCTTCCTGCGCACAATGGATGCGGTTTGACCTTTACCTGTGGAAGAAAATGGGCTGATTTGTTTTGAGCCAGGATGAGGGATTAAAGTTTCAGGAAGATAGGCCAGGGATTAAGTTATGATGGTCAGAACCAAAGAATTCTCATATGTGTGTATTGTATGCATGTATGTTTATATGTATATTTGTGCACATATATGAAAGTATGTATCTAGAATGTATGTGTTTGTATATGTGTATATGTATGTGTACATATGTCTTAGTTTGCCTGAGCTGCTATTACAAATACCACAAACTGGTTTTGGCTTAAACCACAAGCATTTACCAGCTCATGGTTCCTTGGCTTGTATATCACATGGCAATGTACTCTCCTATCTCCGTTCTGTGACTTCCACGTTCTTTTTATAAGGCCTCCAGTAACCTGGATTAACATCCACCCTCATTGAATTTGGCCATATCTTAACCAAAAATAACATCTTCGAGAAGTAGAACAATAGGTTCATATCCCCTGGGACATAGATTAAGATTGAGAACAGGTGTTTGGGGGAGCGGGTGTAGGTCAAGTGATTGAGTACCTGCTTTCCACGTACGAGGTCCTGGGTTCAATCCCCAGTCCTGGTACCTAAAAAAAAAAAAAGAACAAGTGTTTGTTGGGGTATGCCAATTCAACCTACCATTATCCATTATATATATGCATGTATGTATCTATATATATCATCTATCTAAATATTTTTGTGTCTGTGTTGGGGATTGAGTCATGTACCCCACAAAAGACATGTTCAAGTATTAACCTATGCTTCTGTGGGTGTGACCCATTTGTAAATAGGACCTTGTGAAGATGTTTTATTAGTTAAGGTGTGGCCAAATTACATCAGGGTGGGCCTTAATCTGTATGACTGGAGGCCTTGTAAAGAGACAAAATTTGGAGCCGGAGATGAACGCCTGATCACTATGTGATGGAGGACTGCCATTACCAGAAGGCTACCAACTCTGAGAGAAAGCACGGCCTTGATGACCTCTTGATTTTGAATTTCGAGGCTTCAAAACTGTGAGATAGATACCTGCTGTTTAAGCTACCCCATTGTGTGTTTGCCCTGGCAAACTAAGACAGTGTATATCCATCCACTTCTGTGCTTAAGGCAGCAGGTTTGCAGAGATGTACCCAAAGGGTTTGTGAATCCCATGCAAGTGTGTGAAAAATACAGTAAGCATGTGTAAAAACTTTCATCCTAGTCTCTAAAAAGGTTCCTGTATGGGGGCATTGTTTCTTCCTATTCCTCATTGAGGTGGTTTGGAGCCATATGTATCCCAGAAAAACATATTTGTACATTTAATCTATTCCTGTGGGTGTGGACCCAGTGTAAGTAGGATCTTTTGATGAGGCTACTTCAGTTAAGGTGTGGCCCACCTCATTCAGGATGGGTCTTAATCCTATTACTAGAGTCCTTTATAAGAGAATGAAATTCAGACAAACAGAGAGAAAGCTGTGGAAGCAAGAAGCTGAAATGAATGAAACTTGAAAGAGAAGGGAGAGACCAGCAGACACAGCCATGTGCCTTGCCATGTGGCAGAGGAGCCCAGGATGGCTGGCAGCTGATCTTTGGGAAGAAAGCATTACCTTAATGATGCCTTGATCTGGACATTTTTCTTGGTCTCAGAACTGTGAGCTAATAAATTCCCATTGTTTAAGCCAACCCATTTCATTGGAGCAGCCTAAGAAACTAAAAAGCTCATTTTCTGATGGGGGAAGGAATTTCCCTTTTATTCCCCAGGTGGGTAGAGGGTGGGAAAATCATTCTGGCTTCATTCCCTTAGCAACCCAGCTTACTCTTCCCCAGGAATGGCTTCTCCATTGGGGTGCCCGGAGAAGGGAACTGTGTGTACCCCTAAGCACCTGCTGGGCTTCTCTTTGGGATCTATGTGCCACAGAGAGGCAGGGCCAGCTTTGTGGTCATGCAACCTGTGCAGTCACACAGGGCCCCACGTCCAGAAGAGCCCCGTGCTTGTTTTAATGCTTTGCTGTTGCTGTCTTGACATTCTTAGTCATTTTGAAGAAGAGCTCTGCATTTTCATTTTGCTCTGGGCCTTACAAATCATCTAGCTGATCCTTCAGAGAAAGCACATTCTCACCTGCTCTCCACTAAGGGTTGGTCTACTATTGCAAGGGAGAGGGCCTCTGTTGAAACCTGATGTCTATATGAAATTCGTTGAGGGGGCCCTACTGTATCCTGCCTCGTGAAGTTAGCTAGGTGTGAAGTGGTGTGATCTAGTGGCGGAGACCTGAGTTTGTGTCCCTGTGCTGATAAGAACTTTTTGTGTGACTATGAAGAAGCCCTCTAATTTCCATAATCTCAGTTTCTACATCTGTAAAATGGAGCCTCTGTCACATATTAATCCCAAATGAGATGGTGGTAAGCTGTAAAGGGCTTTGGACATATTAGATATTATTACTCCACATCATTATATATTTATTTCACATCATATAGCATATTTTGAATCCACCTAAAACCAGGGAGAAATTAAACCAAATCAAACAAAAAATAAACAAAAGAAAAAAATGGGGGTTCTTTTTGAAAACAAATGAGGAGCTCATAACTCATCATTCTTAGAGTCTGAAAGCCTCAGGATAATGGAAGATGCTCTGTTCACAGGCCTGTGTCAAAACAGAAGAAATGGTTTCTGCTGAAATTTTTATCAATGTTATAGTCAGTATACCTACTCCCTCCCTCCCTCCCTCCCTTCCTTCCTTCATTCCTTCCTTCTTTCCTTCCATTCATCCTTCCATTATCTATTATATAATGGACATGGGGCTAGGCACATGGGACCACAAGCCTCCATTGAAAGTTCCCAACCCAAAGGAGAGGGAGGTCTTTATACCCACCATTACTGCACAATGTGCAAATATCTAGGATGGGGGTAGGATGTTCAAGGTGCAGCTGGACATCAAGGAAGGGGTTCCTCAGACTGATGGTGGCAGTCAGGAAACTGTTGCTTCCATTTTGTTAAGTTTTGAGTTCATATTTGGTTAATGAATCAATTTCTTAATTGAATATTTATTTGTAAAGTGTCAGAAACAGGATTTATGCTGCAGACCACCTCTGATCAGCATTCAATCCGAGATGCACACTAAAGCATGAGTCTTTGCGATCTTTACTGACAAAACCCTGTCATGGTCCCATCTTCTTAATGCAAGGTGCAGCGAGACTTTTCCCTGAGGCCAAAAACATGCAGTGCTTACTTGGATTCAGAAATAGTTCATTGAAGCCCTGTCTTATCCTAGTGATCTTCCCAATACACCCCTTGTATATTTATGCTCATTCACTTCACTTCACCTCATGCCAACTTAATTTAATTCAATTCAATTTGGTTCAAAACATTCCAGAACATTTGCCAGGTGCTCGGAGCCCAAGGACGACCAAAGCACCATGGACAATCATTGTGCTTCTTGGTCGTGGCGGTTTCCCTCGTGGCCACTGGGTGGCAGTGTGTCACACGAAATGTTCATTTTGTGCCGCCGCTGGGCGGCTCCTCCCTCAGGCTTAAGGCTCAGAGATTGTTACTCCTTGCTTGGGTTTGTTTAATGCACACTTCCAAATTGAACTGACAGCTCGTATTATAGCCGTGCGTGTGCAGTCTATGTGCTTACTTATACTGTGGAATTAAATTCAAAAGGGTGAGAATGTGGTTACATGTGTACGTTTCCAAAGCCTGCTCGAGTTCGCAGCTTTTGCCTGGGGCTCAGTGAGCGACGATGAAACTGCAGAGGAAGCTGAAGGAAGCCTCACACCCAGCGGCAGGTTGCATCTTCTTGGAGTAAAAGGCAACTGCACGGTTTCTAGGCTGCCTTGCTGGAGCCCTGCGATGCCGTGTAAGAGGCTGGACTCCCCTGAGGCCGCACTGTGAGGAAGCCAAGACATATGACCAGGCCACATCTAGGGGCTTCCATCGGCAGTCCTTACCTTCCCACTAACCCACCCCAGGTCCAGACATGTGAGTGGAGCAACCTTCAGCTGATCCAGCCCTGGGCTGTTGAGTCTTCCCAGCTGAGGCACCACCATGGCGCCCTGTCTGAATTTCTTTTTTTTTTTTTTTTTTTTACTGGGAGGTCCCGGGGATCGAACCCGGGTCCCTCCATATGGGAGACGGATGCCCAACCATTTGAGCCACATCCGTCCCCCTGTCTGAATTTCTGACTCACAGAATCCTTGAGCACAATTAAATGGTTATTGTTTTAAGCTGCTCAATTTTGGGCCTCATTTGTTACCTAGTAATCGTAACTGGAACAGCAACGAGTAGAATTTGCCAAAAATGCTTCCCACAATGTCTGGCAGAGAGTAGATGCTCAAACTATGCTACTTATTAGAACTTCTCTTTCATTCTCTCCATAACTCTTTATTTCTTGGCACTGAGGAGTCAACGAAGCAAGCCATGCTGAATATCTTCAGTTATTTCTGGTGTCTATCACTTGAGTTGATTTCGTTTTCCTTCAGCAGCCTACTTGCTTGCCTTTGAGTGTGTTGCTGGTAGCTGGTATCGTTTTTGAGGCCTGGCTTCAAAAACTAAGGTTAATAACAGCTGAGATTTATCGAGTGATTATACTACGTGCCAGGACCTCTGCTAGGCACATTATTCTGTGAGGTAGTTACTCTTATTACACCCATTTTACATTTAGATATCATTTTATGCCCATAATATTGGCAAAAAATAAATGAATGCAAGTCTGTTCCAGGAAAACCCTGATACAGTGCTTGTAGGCATTTAATTATTTCAACCACGTCTGTTGTGCTTTTTAAAAAATTTTTTATTGTGGTAACATTTATACAACATAACATTTCCCATTTTAACCACTTTTGAGTATACAATTCGGTGGTGTTAATGACATTGGTAGGGGCTGTGCGCCCATCGCCACCATCCCCTACCAAAACTTTCCCATCACCTGAAATAGCTGTTGCTTTCTTTTATTAGAGAACAAATTATTTCTTAGAACTACCCCTTCCAGACTCACCTCGTGCCCCTCCCCACGGCCCTCCCCACCGTAGTCCATCCTCACATTTGGTTGTTATAAAATGCTAGGCTTTAATAATTTTCTCTCAGAATTTTGGAGACATTGTTCTGTTGTTTTCTTATTTTCAACATTTAGATGTTCAGAGCCATCCTGATCCCTGGTTCTTTGATGAAACTTCTACTTCTCAGGGCTTTTGGGAGCTCTTTATCCCTGGCCTTCTAAAATTCTGCCTGCTGTGCTGAGGTGTTGGGCACTCAGGAAGCTCCCTCAGGCAGAGACTTCTATCTTGCAATCCTGGGAAATGTTCTTTTTTCATGCCTTCGCTCCAGATTCTCTGTGCTGTGTTCTTGGAACTCCTGTTGGTTATATGGTAATCTTCCTGGATTAAACCCCTAACGTTCTTATCCTTTTTTTAAAACCTAATTCTCATCTTTTGTTTTCCTTTCTGCTAGGTTTTTGGCTTGATTGTCTGAACTCTTAAGTTTTTAATTTGCTTTCACATTTTTTAATATCTTAGAATTTCTTGTTCTTTAATAAATTCCCCCTTTAGCATCTAATTTTATGTATAAAAGACCTTATCACTCTGAGGTCTTATCTTTTTGAGATTTTCTTTTGCTTCTAGGATTTTCTGTGGTCTCTAGGTTCCTTTTCTTCTGTTTTGTTTTTAGTTTACTTTAGTGTGTCCCTTGTTGGTGGCTCTACTCATATGTTTGATGACTCCCTGTTTGTGCATATTGAAGAGGCAGGCACTGAAAGGTCATTTGGCTTCTCTGAGTGCTTTGGGCTTGTTGGTGGGAAAGCCTTTGGATAGGCTAACATTGGATGATGGGACACTGTGGAATGTAATAAAATGTAGGCCTTTGTTCTAAAACCATTTCCATTTTGGTCTTGATAGGAGCTAACAGTTGGTTTCTGTAGCATCTGGTTTCTGCAATTTAACTTATTCATAATTCTCAAAATACCAAGCTTTCTTAGGCTCAGTTTCCTTGTCTATAATCAGATGGAATTGGGCAAGGTGACCTCAAAGGACTCTTTCTGCTCTATGGTTTTATAATATGATTCAGGGTAAAGATTAGTCAAGAGATGGAAGCATAGTAGAGGAAATCAACTATGCTAAAATAGAAAAATCTTTGGAAGCTGTCAGGAGATAGGCCCCTAAAATCTAATAAAATTTTTTGACTCATTTGGGACATGACTCTGTGGGAGATAATTAGAAATAAACTTGGAGAACTCTAGGAGGGCTAATATTCGGTGGCTATGCCTTAATTAATTTTGCCTATGCCCTTGGGATGCAGTAGGCACTAAGTTTTGCAGTCTACTTCCGGGGGCAGAAATGCACACCTAAGCTGGACATTGCTGATTGAATGGGCATTACTGAGCCATAGAGAAGGCAGGAGTTTTAGATTTTAATTTATAATAACCCATCCAAGACCCTGAGTCTTAGGTTGACAGATTCCCCACCCAAAGGTCAACATCTTGGAAGATTTCTAAAATTAAATTCTTGTTTACTCTCAAAATAAAGCTGTGGTCATCCCCCTGGGGCTGCATGAGGTTAAGGGGCGCTTGGAAGGCAGCAGGAAAAACATTTCTTGGAGACTTCACATTTCTACCCAGGAATTTTCTAGGTTCTGATGTGTGTGCATTTAAATTAAAACGAAGTCCCAGTTTAAACTCTATTTGCATACCTAGATACAAGCGTCTGCAACATTGGTGCCTACGTTTTTTATGTATCTCTTTTACAATGTGTGCAGTTGGTGTTCATCACATGTTAGAGTAAATGAATATATTGAGATGCAGACAGGCTCCCGGGAGCTGCTATCTTTTCATGCACCTCTAACCCACGTTGAAAATCTATAGGTCACTATCCGAGTTCAGCATGTTCTAGGCAGGCTGAGAATTGGAACTGGTGCTTGTTTAAAAGATAAAGGTACATTTAGCTCCATTTGACCGAATTCCAGTGTCACAAAATACCTTGAGGAATAACATTTCTGTCAATGCTCCTTACGTCAGCAGCGCTGCTTGTTCTGCAGGCCCCGCGATCTCATATTGCCTAGGTAGAAATATTGCAAACCTGTCGTAATGGTATTTACACAGGGAGCGGGAGAAAGTGATGACGGGGAGGTGTTTAGGGGAGCTTTCTCAGATTTACGATATTGATTTTTGGTCTTTGTGTGAGGAAGAAATTAACATCCCTTCTCCTGGAAATACATAATCTGAAAGGAGCCTGTTAACTTTATGAAATACACGTTAGTGTTTGCCAAGAAGGGGGGACCTGGTGCTTAGAGAGCTGGGCTGCATACAGTGAGGGGCTGACGGTCTCAGCCAGGGAGGGGCTCTACTAAACTTGCACGTGAGGAAGGAGGAAGCTGAGGCTGCCTTTTGTTTTGGCAGAGTGGATGAAAGACCAGCCTTAGTTGCGAAACTTGTTTAAGGAAGGAATGGAGCTGAGGGGGGATTTCCATAGTAGCACAGACCTGGTGGCTGCTTTTTATGCTTTTTTTTTTTTTTTTTTCGGTTTAGCTTTTTAAAAAAAATATTATTTTTAAAGAAGCTTTAGATTACATAAATGTTACATCGAAAATATAGGGGATTCCCATATACCCCACCCTCTCCCCCTCCCACACTTTTCCCCATTAACAACATCCTTCTTTAGTGTGGTATATTTGTTACAACTGATGAACATATAGAAAGCACTGTACTAACCATGGTCTATAGTTTACTTTATGGTTTACACTTTGCACTGCACAATTTTATAGGTTTTGACAAAATGTCTAATGGCCTGTACCCCTCAATTGGAACTGTGATGCTTATGTTTTTAATACAGCCATTCAATTATCCATTCAACAAACATTTACCAGGTGCTAGACAGACACTGACCTCAACACTAAGGATGGAAGAAATTGCCTTTAGGGAGCTCACAGACCAGAAGAGGAAGCCACCAAAACCAGCTTCACAGCAGTTGAACAATGAGACTTTAAATAAGCCTTTGAGAAAATCAGAGTCTCCCCTGACCACTATTAAAGGGGAAACTTAGTTTCGGTGAAGCCTAAAGTCTATGTATCATCTTTAGTTCCTGGAGCCTAGCATAGCATCTGGCTCACATTTTGAAGCCGGTCCTCCTAAAAAATGTCTTTCATCATTTCTCTCTTTCTTAGAAATCTACAGTGACTTCCTATGTTGCTTGCTGAACTCAAGATCAAAAGCCCCTGCCTGACTTTTAAGGCTTCTTGTAATTGAGCTTGTCTCCCTTTCTAACCACATAGACATAGCCCCCTCCAGGGAGCACCCTTCACTTCTGAGGTTGCTCTCAGTCAGCTGGGACCCTCTGATGGGATCTTCAGCTTGTTAAATTGGCGGCAGATAGCTGACACCCCTACATCCCAACCCTAGGTGAGCCTTCTTCTGGGGCTTGCCCAGCCTTCTTTTTTTTTTTTTTTTTTTAATTAATTTATTTTTTATTGTGGGTAAAAATAAAAATTTTCACAATACATACCAATATTTGTAAAATGATATATAAATATATATGCATATATGTGCATTTGCTTACAAAAATGTTATATATATATATATATATATATATACATATATTTTAAGAGGTGCTTGGATTACCTAAAATATTACACAGAACCCACTGGGATTCCCATGTTGCCCACCTCCCACACCTCCCACCACAT
This sequence comes from Tolypeutes matacus, assembly GCA_026826555.1. Classification (NCBI taxonomy): domain Eukaryota; kingdom Metazoa; phylum Chordata; class Mammalia; order Cingulata; family Chlamyphoridae; genus Tolypeutes; species Tolypeutes matacus. The sequence continues at coordinate 31,151,572 of JAKSZT010036119.1, read as the reverse complement.
CCCACACAAACATCACCCACAAGTGTGGCCCACCACCCTCAATGGACTTACACATCCTGGGGCCTTGCCACCAACCATAGACCACAGTTCACATCGTAGACCACGCTCTCTCCCACATAGTTCTGAGTGGTGTGTGCTGATTTAAAATGGCCTACATCCGTTGCCACAATAGTACTCAGGACAACCTCCAAATCCCAAAGAAGCCCCTGTATTTCAACTGCTTGTCCCCTCCCTGCCCCAAAAGTGTCAAGTGGCCACTGGCTCCACCTCATTGTTATAATTTCTTCCATTGCTAGAATCACCATATGTGTAAAACAGAATACCATCAAGTCCACTCTAGTCCATAGTTCTTCTCCCAATCCTGAGGGGACTGGGATGGCGATGTCCACTCCACCTCCAAGTGAGAGAGGGCTTATATCCCATGGATATGGTGGGTGGGATGATCCTGCCTGCAGATGCAGGCCCTCTCCATTCCCTGGGATGGCTGTTGCCCATCATTGTCTCCTCGCCAGGTGACTTGGATGAGTCCATTGAGCTGTAGGGTAGGAGTTGCAGCTCCACCGAGATTCCACGCACACCTGGCACATAGGTAGGCCAGAGGCTCCAGTCTCTGGAAGTATACCTAAGAACTCCAGCATCACATATAGGTTTGAATAGAAGGGACTGATGAACCATGTGCAGGGAGGACTTATTTGAGTCCAATTCTGTCACTCTCAGGAGCACAGATTCCAAAATAGAGCCCACTGATAAGGCGTCAGTCTCTGGGGCTATCCCCCATTATATAGGACCTGGGTGGCTCCAGAGCTCTCAGGAGCCCCTCTGTGTGGGGTGATAGGCACTTAGATGTTCTATGAGCTCCAACTGAGGTGTGCGTAAGAGTTACCTCTGGGATGACCTCCCAACTCTCTTTGAAGTCTCTTAGCCACTTGAACTCATTTTTCTTTATGTTTTCCCCCTTTTATTCAAGGTCTTTTTCCAGTTGTGTTGCCAGTTGGCACTTGGTATTAATCCCTCATTGCCAGGGAGGCTTATCCGCGGGAGTCATGTCCCACGTTGGGGGGAAGGTAATGCAATCATATGCTGAGTTTGGCTTAGAGAGAGGCCACATTTGAGCAACAAGGAGGCTCTCAGGTGGCAACCCTTAGGCACCTCACAACTGCAGGCTAAGTCTCAGTTACAAGAGCAAAGACTCACAAAGGTGGTCATCAATAAAAAGAACACATCAGTGGGTCATCCTCTTTTGACAGACACTGTCCCTGCACTCAGAGGACTATTGCTGCTCCCTTGGAGACTGTGGCAGAGCTCTCCAGGCTAGGAATTCAGATTCCCTCATTTATTGTGTGATTATCCACCCATCGTGACCATGCCCCATCTTTTGATCTTTTGAACGATTTTGTATATCTTTCTTGTATATTCGGATGAACTAATTCCCATGAAACCCCCTCCCAGACACCCCCCCACCAATAATCCCCTGCAGTACCCATTGTAACCCTTCTGTGATCCAAATCCTCCATGAACATGTAATCCATAAAATAATCAAATACACTTACTAGGAAAAAGAAACAACTATGATAAGCTTACATGCAAGAGACAAACATAAGGAAACTCAGGGGAAAAAAAAAAAGAGAAGGAAAAAAAAAACACCAAAAACAAATAATCAAACAAAAAACAAAACAAAATATAATTAGCGGATTGGGACATTCAAAAATTTGGGCAAAAAAGCAAAGGAAATGCCTTTGAAAAAAAAATATATATTCATTTTTTTTCCTTTCTCTTTTCTTTTCTTTCCTTCCTTTTATCACTGTGTTATTGGATGTCCCGTGTGCCGTGACACCTTTCCCTCTCAATCCCCATTGTCTTCCAATTTTTCATTTAATTTTCAAAGAAGTTTTAGGTCACAGCAAAGTCACACACAGAGTGCGGGAGACTCCCAGATACCAAACCACCCCACCTT
>JAKSZT010036119.1:31100514-31144618 GCA_026826555.1 Tolypeutes matacus | reverse complement strand
GAGTTAATGTATGTCATATGTTGTTTTGTTTCTCTTTTTGTCTTTTCAGTTGTTTTTAAACTCTCCTCCAACTCTCTCTCCCTTGTTTTTTCCTTTCAACTTGTAGAGATTCCTTTAGTATTTCTTGAAGTGCTGGTTTCTTCTTGACATACTCTCTTAATTTCTGTTTATCTGTGAATATTTTGAACTCTCCATTATTTTTGAATGCCAATTTTGCTGGATAGAGAATTCACGGCTGGAAGTTTTTTTCTTTTAGTGTTTTGACTATGTCATACCACTGTCTTCTTGCCTCCATGGTTTCAGTTGAGAAATCAGCACTTAATCTTATTGTGCTTCCCTTGTATGTGATGGTTCTCTTTTCTCTTGCTGCCTTGAGTATTTTCTCTTTGTCTTGAGCATTGGACATTTTGACAAGTATATGTCTTGGAGTTGGCCTGTTGGGATTTATACTATTTGGGGTGCGCTGTGCTTCCTGGATCTGCACATCCATCCCTCTCAATAGAGTTGGGAAGTTTTCAGCCATTATTTCCTTCAACACTCCTTCTGTTCCCTTTCCCTTCTCTTCTCCTTCTGGGATCCCCATAATGCGTATGTTTGTGTGTTTTGTATTATCGGTTAATTCCCTGAGTCCATGCTGGATTTTTTCTATCTTTTTGTCTATCTGTTCTACAATCTCTTTGATTTCAGCTGTATTGTCTGCCATATCACTAATTCTTTCCTCTGCCTGTTCAAATCTGCTCTTATGTGAGTCCAGCGTCTTTTTCATTTCTTGGTTTGTGCCATTGTTCACCATCATATCCATTACCTTTTTAGGCATGTTTGCTATTTCTTCAGTATGTTCTCCCAGTGTCTTCTTTATATCCTTAATCTCTTCCTTCAGTTCTTTAAGTTGGTCCATGATATTTGTTTGGATAGCTTTGATTAGTTGTTTGATGTTCTGCATTGCTTCCTGGTTTTTATTTTGTGCACTGGACTGGTCCATGTTTTCCAGTTTCTCAGAGTCATTTGTATTTTTCTGTTGCCCTCTGGTCATCATATTATCTTGATGGGTTTGTTCAGTTGATTAGCTTTTCTGTATGCTCTAGAGTTTTATTTAGCCGTTGGTTCTGTGTGTGAGTTAAGTTTTCTCTTTGGCAGTTTTTCTTCTTATTTTATTTTCTTACTTCTTCCTATGTTCCCTTGAAGGCAAAAGGTTAGGGCCAGAGGAATCAAAAGATGTAAGGAAGGCAGAAGGATAATGGTAATATTGATAAAAGTTAGAAGAGGGGCAAAATGAGACTTAATTAGAAGAATATTTAACTTGTGTAGGCAGTGTAGAGTACTAGGAAAAAAATGGAGTTCCTACAATGGACTGGGAAAACAAATGGAGGAATATATATATAGTGATTTAGAAGGCTAGAATTATGAGGAGGGAGAGAAATAGTAAAGAAAGGTCTGAAAGGAAAAAGTTAATACTAATTAAAAAAAAAAAAAGAAGAAGAAGAAAACAAAATAGATGGAATAGAAATTGACACCCTTAAGTTGTGGGCCTATGAAAAAATGTTGTCTCTAAGAGCCACAACAGAAAACAGAAAGATGCAGGAAGGATAAGCGATAGTTTGTAATACAGAATTAATATATACAGTGAGTGGGAAATTACTGAAAAAGAAGCCCAGCAACGAAGCAACAAGCTGGCAGCACCTAATTTAAAAAAAAAAAAAAAATAGAAGAAAAAAGAAAGGGGGGAGGAAAGAGGAAAGAAAAGCAAGAGAACAGAAAGAAACAGAGAGAAACCAAAGATCCACACAGGCAATCAGTCAAATAGAGCTAAGGGGGGGTCAATGATTACCCTAGGGTCCACGTGGATCCTTCCTGCCTACTTGTGTTTATCAATCAATTTCCCCGCAGGGTTCTATATACAGGTCCTGAAGCAGCTTTTAGCTATTAAACTAAATTAAAAAGAATTTATTTTTCATTTATTGAAGTGACCTTCTCACTTTTTTTTTTAAATTTTTATTTTTTTTAGCGAAATGGAGGACCCAAAATAATTCCTCCTCTAGACCAACCCCCTTACGGAAGGGACCCTAGTTGGGCCCGTGGAAATTAATCAAGCACGTCCCACTTTCCGGACTCCCTAGGTTAGCTGAAGCTCTGATGTTAGTCAGTGAGGAGTGCTAAAGACGGCGGATTCCGCCCCTTCTGGAGCCGAGCTTGAGCGTCACCGGGTTGTTAAGTAAATCAGTTTGAGTGCAGATTCGTGTCTGCTCTCAGTCTGATGCTGCTTCAGGTCGGCTTATCTGCTCCCCAAAGCTATGGGGCAGTGCAGGCAGCCAGATCAATGTCTAAAAATAAAAAAATACCCTTCCCTGTCCTCCAACAGAACCCTCCCTCTTTTGGGAAGTGTCCCTTCTTCCTGGCTCCGCAGCGGCCCGGGTCTTATCCCTGGGTCACTAGGGAAATCAGCTCCGTCCCCCGACCAGAATCCCCCCGCCGGTTCACCGGGTGCCTATTAGCTCGGTTGTTCTGTTCACACAAGGTCCAAGGGGCGCCAGGCAGCCAGATCCCCAGAAAATAAAACTTTCTTGCCCTACTCGCGGCTCCAAATGGCCGTTTTATTTTATTTTATTTTTTCTCCCTAACCGCGGGGCTCAGCTGTCTGTGCCAACCACCACCGGCAGCCTTAAAACTCACGAATCTCTATCGTTCCGTCCACGCCGTTGATCCGCGCAGATAGATGTGCCAAGCTTCTCACTCCACGCGTGCACAGCACAGACCCCTGGGCAGGACCCCGTCCACAATCCGCCTTGCTCTGGGAGCTTGCAGTGTGTGCCCTCCTACACTAACGCCATCTTGGCCCCTCTCCTCTTGCCCAGCCTTCTGCAACCCAGGAACTAACGGGTAATGCCTGGTGATGCGAGGAGCTCCAGCCTCGGTGTCAGCTCTGCTTGGTCTGAGTCCAAGCCTGACAGCTAGTTAAACATTGTATATATACCCTGCACTCACCCTGAGGAAGCCACTCCATGCTCCTTCCATCCTCCATGCTTGCTCTTCTTCTTTGCCTGTTTTGATGCTTCACATTTTTCAAGACTCAACTCAGCAACCTTCCTCTATGCATTTATCAACTATTTATCAAGGGCCTACCATGGACACAACAGTATACAGTCGACCTTGTCTGAGCCCTGATGAGTCCAGAGCAGGGAAAGAGGTATCAAGCAATCACCCTGATCTGTATTAGTTGTGTAATATGGGTCATGCAGACAATGCATGGGGTTGGGGGATGTGGAGATGTGGGGGTGGGTTGGGCCAGTGGGGGACTGCAGGAACCTGACTGGGCCTCTGCCCGCAGGCCCTGGACCTAATCTGGCACTGGGGAGGAGGAAGTCAGGAGGTCTGAATAGACATTAACTAGGAGTGAAGGAGAGGAGGAAGAGCCACATAGCAGCAGTAGCATGTACAAAGGCCCTGGTGTGGGGTTAGCATGGCATGTTTGAGGAACTGACAGTAACCAGTGTGGTGGTCTGCAAATCCCATTTCTTCCATTTTCTAGAATTCTTCAGAATTATATTCCTTATATTCTCTGGTTGATTCAGAAGTAGAGATCCATGGCTTTAACAAGGATTAATTTAGTACCTGCTATGCATTGTGAAAGGCACTGGGAATAAAAACCTCTACAAGCTCTCATAGTACTTTCTTGTTTTCCTTTTGTAATGCTTGTCCCACTTTTAGATCTTGCTGTTGAATATTCTTCCTTCCCGATCAGAGGATATAGTCACATTTTGGAGGTACTGTCTGCTCTGTTTACCAGAGTATCCCTAGGCCTGGGACAGAGCCTGGCACTTAGTATTTGCTCAACATATATTTTTGTTGAATGAATAATTGTGCTGAATTAAGGCCTGATGAGACATGGTTGCAACCTCAAGGAACTTACGCCTGGTGGCTGCCTTCCATGCTGCTTGGCATGACTCTTTAAACTGTAAACTCTTAGATGGTAATACTGGTCAGTTAGAAGTCGTCTGTGCAGCATTAGTCTGAGAACTCTTAAAAATGAAAGCATATATAATAAGAGCCAGAATTCAGCTGATGGATAGAAATTTGCAAAATAGACCCCACCATGATAGAACAAAGTTCTTTGAAGTGTTCCTGAGCAATTATTTTGAGATAATAATAATCACAATAATCCCAATTATCCCTGCATTGTGGTTCTCTCTTTGTGGATTCTGGGCTTACCATACAAGATTCTGTATTAGAGAAGGTACATAGCTCGCCAGGTAAGTACCATATATATTTTAGTTTAGGTTTTTTTTTTTTTACATTTGAGGAGCAGAGCAATAGACCCAATACCATCTCCGCTTCCTGGGTCACTGCCTGAACTCTCACATGCAGAGGTAACATGGAAAGCTGTGGGATTATTGCCTCTATCCATGGCTTTTTGCCTCCATTAAAGAAAACCGTGTCTGAGATGGGATCTTCAGCCTGAGCTCTGAGAAGTCTAGCCTCGGCCCCAGGGGGAGGGCCAGGGGTCATTTTATACCACAAGAGCCAGAGGCAGGAAGTTCTCTGAGGCAAAACTCGTTAGCCAGGGAATGGAATTCTAGCGGGGTTTTTTCAGGTGTATAATAGCTCCTGCAGCGACCTTGCCCAGACCCCTACGTCCGCTGGACGCGAGCTGGCGGTCTGGCCTTCTGTTCTGCGTTTTCAGCCATGGCTTCAAGGAACGGTAAGGGCGGGGCTCACGGCAAGAAATGAGCCCAAAGGAGCCTGCCAATTACTGCACCTGTCAGTGTTCAACAACAGATAAAATTAATTCAGAAACCCAAACAGTCTGCAGAAAACCGAACACAATTATCTAAGAAATTAAGTTATACCGTTGCCATGACCTTTAATCAATCACCCAACCGTTAATGTTAATTTTGTGATCTAAAAATCATAGTTCTATTTGCATTTTAATGGCTGCTAAATGAGTGTCATCAGGAAGAAATAATGGCAGGGTGGCCTTTTGCTACAAATTCTTCCTTCCTAATGGTGATGCACAAAGCGAGGAAACGGTGTCTGGAAAAGGTTTTGTTTCACCTTCTAGCAGATGTATGGAGCTGCCCTTCTCAAATGAAAAAACAAGCAATTCCCCACAAATACCACCACCTGTTGTTATAAATAAATCCAAGCCATAAAATGGAACGGAAGCTTAATGGCAAAATCATTCCGTGCATCCTACCCCCCTCCTGCCAGCCCTTCATAATAGCCTCTTAACAACTTGTTTCTCAGTCATGTACCTTTTTAAGCTTTCGACCGGCCATCAGGCCCCATCCCTAACCAAGAGAGATGGCCTGCGGATTTGTGGCTAAAAATAAAGAGTTACCAGCGTCTAGGAGAATGATCACACGTCCATTTGCACGGTTTCAGCGGCTAGAAACTGGCTACATGCCACTCCGTATTTAGGGTTCCCTTTAAATCTTAATCCAGACTTCCAGTGGTGTATTGCACAGCTAATGAACCTAACCTTCAAGTGGGAGCATAAAATCCTAATTAAATCAGGGCACCGTGAGGTTATTGGCAGGCTGTTTATAATTCGGCTGAATCTCACTTCTATAAGTAGTAATAGAAAAATTATAAGCATCAGAATTGGAGTGTTATAGCCTTTAATTACCCTCTTATCCTCTAAACCCCTTTAGCCTATAGGTTGTATCACTCCATCTATAAATATTGATTAGCAGGCCCAGAATATTATACTTATTAAAAATATTATGTTCCACACCTGAAACTCAATCTCTTTCCTTAAATCTCCTGGGAGAAGGTCTATATGAATTATTTCTCCTGTTGAAAGAGGTCTTGAGATGGCAACTTTGGGAAAAAAAGATTAAAAAAACAAAGAGCTTGAGATTTTTTTCTGAATACAGGAAATTCAAATAGGAAAAGGAGGAGAACATATTTGAGATGAATGTCAACTTATTTTTTTCTTCAAAGAAAAGGTGGGGGAGGCTCTTCCTATAAAGATTGTAAAACTCCATTTCATAAAAGATTTATTAGCAATGACAGAGAGAGCTTGTTGAGTGAAACCCTGATAAATGCCTTGCTTTTTCCCCCTGCTTTAAAATTATGGGTTCTGTCCATAAAGTACTGATTAATTCATATTCACTCAATGACAAACCCTCTTTTTCTCCCCCAAGCAAAGATTGTAAGCATTTTACTTCAACAAATAAAGAACTCTGGGTGGGATGCATACTAATTCATTTAGCCCTGGAACTCGCACTACTATTTATGCAGCTAATCACAGCAAAGCAGGAAGGAATCTTTTCTTTTACAGTCACAGGACCTGCCTACCTTTCAGCACTTCTTTCCCTAAGGTATTATTAATCTCTAAATTCACAAAATTGAAGACTTATCCAAGACCCTTTAAAACTGAGTGGCGTCACATGTAGCAAACTCCCAAAGAGAGAAGTTTCTTTGCCTCAGAAAAGACGCTGACGGTGGCAACTGGTGTATGTTCTTGTTTAGAAAACCCAGAAAAAGTAACTAGTGTCTTATAAATTTCCAGGGGAAATTGGTTGGTTTTTAAGCACAGTATTTATTTTGCAATATCGAATGTTCGGACTGGAAAGGGAGTGTATGCCGAGCAGCAGATCAAGAGGCAGCAATGGCTGTTGGCTCCAGATTACCTGGGAGAAACACAATGCGATTGCTGGGAAGTGACCGGGATTTCCCTGCTCCTTAAGGAGGTTCGTGAACAAGTTATCTTCCTGCGCCTGTCAGTGAGTTAGCACTATTTTTCAATTTTAATGAACTTTTAAAATTACACGAGTAACATGTTCCCATTTAAAATATTGGAAAATATAGAGAAGTACTAGCAAAAGAATTATTTCACAATCCAGCACTGTGCCAGACACTGTTCTGGATAAGTAAGATGTTTTCCATGATAGATGGTCTCTTACTTCAGTCTAACACTGGACTGAAACCTCCTCGAGGACAGGCATCATGTCTGTCTTGTTTACCTCTGTATATCTCAGCACATGGACCAGTGCTTGGCACATTGGAGATGTTCACTAAATGTTTGTTGCAGGAATGAAATTGTAAACAAACAGAACCATTTGAATTACTCCCCCCTCCCCCGTGGCTCGGTTGTCTGTCTTTTTTTTTTTCTTTAGGAGGCACTGGTAAGTGAACCCAGGGCCTCCCATGTGGGAGGCAGGCACTCAACTGCTTGAGCCACATCCACTCTCTCCTTGCTTTTTTTTTTTTCTCATTGTCTTCTTGTTGTTTTTGCTAGATACCTGCTCGTTGTTTGTTTGTCTTCTTTAGGAGGCACTGGGACCCAGACCTGTGGCCTCTGCTATGGGAGGCGGGCACTCAAACTGCTTGAACCACATCTGTTCCCCTGGAATTACTTTTTGAATAATTATTTTGAATTATTCTGATTGTGAGACTAAGCAGCAGTCTAGGCTTTTGAGTAATTTCCTAGTAGTTTTTTAAAGGGCCTAGTTTAAACAGGTAGAGAGTGACCAGGCAAGGGGTAGGTTGGGGTGTGCTCTTTTCCGTCAAAAATAAGGCTGACTTATCATATGCTTCTGTGTACCCACTATGGAACTAAGGCTACTTTCCTCTTTTCAATTCTTATAACAACTCTGGGAGGTATGTTTATCCCAATTTATAGTTTGGCTCAGAAAGCATAAAGAATCGCTCAAGACCTTATGGTTACAAAGTAACGTGATTTGAACTCTCTTTTGTGTGCCTCTAGCCCTGGTGCTCATAATTGTCATTCTTTACTGCCTGGAGTCTAGGTCATGCAAAGATGGGGTCAACTAGAGGAGCACATCCAGGGTTGGCCTGGGAATGTGGGTTTAGAAGATCCACCACAAAGAGCTGAGTCCAGGGGAGGAACAGGTGGGATTTTTGAACCTTTCAGTCCAGGGTCTACTTAGGACCTGAGATTTGGAGAATGTGCTGGGCTGAGGCTCACACAACTTTGAAGAGGCTGAGTTCCTATCAAGCTGGCAGTGAACATCGGGAAGCCAGGGAACAGTGGTCAGGGAGTGGTGACCTTGATGACAGGACACACTGTCTTTAAGGCTGGGGCCCAGGAGAGTCGGGGCTGTACAGTTTGAAAACTTGGTATGTGAGACTGGGGACTTGGTCACTAGAGGAAACAAAATGAATCGTGATTTACTCCATAAAGCACCTTATTTACAGAGGGGTCATCCTATTTATCTTATTTGGGGGAAAAAAAAATACCAGTGCCTGGAATAGGACCAAAAAGGAATCAAGTTGGCTTAGTTACCAGGGTTGGGAGATGTGATTCATCCATGTTCCTCTGACCTAAGGAAATAGTCACACCTGATAGAGGAGGATCGGGTTCATTTTTGTCAGAGTTGATTGGTGTGTTGCCTGTTTCAAGCTTTCTCCTTTGATAATAATAATGATAGCTAATACTGTGCCTCTAATATGTTCCAGGAAGAGTGCACAGAACTTTACTTGTATCTCATTTAGTCTTCCCCCAAATCCTCAGTGGTAAGCGCTGTTATCACTACCTCCATTTACAATTAAATGGAAAGGACTGTTTGGAAGGTTTAAGAAAATTGTGCAAGGGCACACATCTTGGAAGTGTGGAGCCAGGATTGAATGTTTGGCTGTACCAGGACAGCTGAACACGTTGTTAAAATACTGATATTTTTCTCTACAAGTTGGTAAATAGTCCCTGCAAGCTCCTCTGAGTATCCCCACACCCAGGAAAATACGCCCTCCCCTCCAGAATGCCCCAAGATCAACCAACTGAGGAAGGGTCTTAGTTCGCTAGTGCTGCTGGAAGAAAGTGCCACAGACTAATTGACTTAAATGACAGCAATTTATTGTCTCATGGACTTCTAGATTCTAGAAGTTCAAATTAAGGTGTTGGCAGGGCCATGCTTTCCTCTAAAAGGGGAGAATCCATACCTCTCTCCTGGCTTCTGGTGGGTGGCTGGTAACCCATGGCATTTTTTGGCTTGTGGTGGCATAACTCAATCTCTGCCTCTGATACCTGGCCATCGCTCTCTCTGTCTCTAGCTCCCTGTCTGTGCTGACATTTTCTCTCCTTATAAGGATACCAGGCATATTGGATTAAGGTCTACCATAATCCAGTTTGGCCTCAGTTTAACTAATAACATCTTCAAAGGTCCTATTTCCAAATAAGTTCACATCCAAAGGACTTGAACATGTCTTTTTGGGGGACAGCAGGTGGTCTCCAGGGCCAGAATCTGCTCTGACTGGGTGGTCCCTTTGCTGAACTAGGTGTACAGAGCTTGAATATCACCTGTAGGTGGAGGCAGTTTTCAAGACATGCATTGCACCTGGCAGACAAGGGTTCCAGCAGCCTGAACATTCCATAGTAGAATGTACTAACCCCCATGTGAGTTCAGATGCTTGGGTTCCTGCCTGGTGTTCTTTTACCACCAGGAGCTCCAGAGAAGCCTGATTGCCTGTTCTGTCATGAGCCCAACTTCTTTCCTCAGCTTTGTGGGCTTGCCATTTGTAAATGTGCCAATCCATTTAAAACCCACTCATATTTCCTGCCATTGCTTCTTCTGGGGTGGGTGGTGAAAGAATGGGGCGAGGGTCGGGGACAGGGAGATTGGTAAAGAACTCCAAGAATGATGAGGTATTTCATTGCAGTGTAATGAAAAGAGCTGGGATCTGAAGGTAGCTGACTTGAGTTTAAATCTTGATACCATCAGTTATTATCTGTGTGATGTTGTATGGGCTACCAAATTTCTTTGAGTCTCTTCATTTGTAAAATGGAGGAAATTATACTCACCCCTCTTAGACCCTTACCATCAATTTAAGTCTTTACCCCAGAAAGAGCAAGACATAACTTAATATCTTAATAGATGTCATCTACTGCACAATTTAGTTGTCTAGTCTTGAAGGGATTGAAAAATTGGCAGAGTAAGCTATTAATAGTTTCTAAGATATGATCCTTGCCAAATGCTGCACTATCCTCTGCCTCCAAAGAGCAAACATGGGTTTTCTGTCTTACTTGTGATGGATTTGTTTATTGGAGCTCTTCTTTTAGAACTGTCTAGAACTTTTCCAATTTAGCGATTCTGAAATGACATTTCCAAAACTAGCGTAAGACTTTTCTCTGCTGTCCCTAACCTCACCTCACCACCATAAAAGCACACCCAGGTGTCATTACATTTACCGAGATAGACTCAAGTAAATCCTACTGTAGATAAACAGCCCACAAAATTAACCATGGGTGAGCAGACAGCCTTTAAAGGCACTCTTTAAAGGGCATGCTCTTTAAGGGGAGAAACCACTGGGGAATGGGTTTGGAGATAATTTGTGTGTTGCAGGTGTGGCCTGATAAGGCACTAAAAAGCTCGATTTTATGATTGTAGAAATGTAGTATGCCTGTCTTCACTGGCATAAGCAAAGTCACTTACTAAAGGAAGAGGAAAAGTTCAAGTTCAAGTAAAAACTAATTAAGTATAAAAATAATGATAATATAGGAAATTTCGCCAAGTAATAGTTACAAACATTCTCTCTCTTAGTCCTTAAATCTACCCTGTGTGATAGATATTATTGTTCTTATTTTACAAGTGGGGAAATTCAGGCCAGTTTCCATAGCTAGGAGTCGGAGCAGTGCTTCTCAACCCCAAGGGGACATTTGGCAATATTTGGAGACAGTTTTGCTTGTCAAAACTGGGGGGTGGGATGGGGGAGGGCATCTATGCCATGGCGTTAGTGGGTAGAGGTCAGAGATGCTGCTAAACATCCTACAATGCACAGGACAGTCCCCACATGAAAGAATTTTGTGGCCTTATACATCAATAGCTCCAAGGCTGAGAAACCCCGAGTTGCAGGACGTGACAATGAAGCCAGGTTTTTCGATTTCTAGTTCAATGCTTGTTTCTCTACAAGCCTTTAAAGATAATGGTGTAGTAGAAGTGCTGTCATTGATCACAGGTTTCTCTTGGCCCATGTTCCTACGTTGCCTTGCTCTCTGCTAGTTTCAGCTGGCATCCATTTTGATCGGTCATTCCAATGAGGTATTCCTGCAGAACAGGCTGTTAGCTATTTGGAATAACACCTCTGGGTACCACATGGCCAAATTTGGCAATCTTATCTATTGATGGTAGAGGAAGAATCTCCTTTCCATGTAGAAGAGAGGATATGTTGTGGTGTAAACGAACTGAGGATTTTAAAAAAGGTTCTCTTTTTGCCTAGCCATGTAAATTATAATACCATATCCCATGTACATAGTGCTGAAAAAATTTCAAACCACTTGCATTTTCTTTCGGTGGATAATTATTGAGGAGAAACTAAGTACCAGCTTCTGTTCTAACTTTAAACCTACAGTAGTGACCGAAACAAAGATTCGGGCCTCTTCAGTTTACATACTAAGTGTGGGGGATACTGATAATAAAGAAGCAGGTATGTCATATGCTAAAGAAAGGTAAGTGCTAGGGAACAAAACAAAGCAGAGTAAGGATGATAGGGACGGTGGGTGTGGGGGATGTTGCCATTTCATGTGGGGCAGGCAGGGAAGGCCTAACAGGTAAAGTGGGAATTTTTTTGCAGAGGCCTGAAGGATAGGATGGAGGGAGTCATGTGGGTATCTGGGGGAGGAGAATTCCAGGCAGAGAATAACACATACTCTGGAATTGATGTGTACTTGACAAGTTCAAGGAACAGCAAGGAGGCCAGTGTGGCTGGAGCTGGGGGAGGGGGATGGGGAGTGGATGAGTTCACAGATATGCCAGCGGAGAACCTTGTAAGCCAATGAAAGATGTTGGTTTTACTTTGAGTTTTGAGCAGAGGAGTGACATGATCAGATAAGTAATTGTAAAAGATCACCCTGGCTGCTGTGTTGAGAATAAGCTGGAGGAGGTTAAGGGTGGAAGCCAGGAAACCAGTTCAAAGGAGTTGCATTAATCCTGAAGAGAGATGATGGTGGTTCAACTAGAGAAGTAGCATTGGAGGTGGTGAAATCAATCAGTCTCGGAATATATTTGATGGTTGAGGATTTGCATCATATGTGGGGTATGAGAGAAAAAGAGGAAAAAGAGTTGGCACCAAGGGTTTTGGCCTGAGCAACTTCCTCCTTTGAGATGGGGAAGCTGTGGGAGAAGCAGGCTTGAGATGAAAATCAGGAGTTCTGTTTTGAGCATATTAAGTGTAAAGTGTTTGTTAGACACTGCAGTGGACACATCAAGTTATATTATACTGTACAGCGTATAACGTATCCAGTGCTATATCCTATCTCTCTTTGACCTAAGTCTAGTGTTTAATCAACATGCTCATGGCTACAATGTGATGGAACTGGAAGGAAATCACACTTTATCTGATTCTATGATCAATGTCCTTCTACCAATATATAAATCAGAGCGTAGAAAGAAGTCTCCACTAGTCTCAGTTGCTAAAAACTGTCTTTAAACCATACTTCTTTGTGATCTTCCCTAAAAAGCAAGGAATGGTCATACTGGGACAGGGGGATGGATCACATCCAAATAAGATGACTACCTGGTGCAGCCCTTAGAGTTATTATCAAGGCCATGAAGAGAGCAGACTGGAGAAACCCAAGGAAACCAGACTCTTGCTACTTCAAACATCACTCCTTTCAAAGCCTTTATTTATTTATTTTCTTTTAGCATCTGTATCGTTAAGAAAAATGAAATCTCACTTTATGCACTTTCTTGGTTTATTTTTGTCCAACCCTTAATCATTTTCCTCTATTTTTTATTATGAAAACATTACAAACATTTAGAAAAGCTGAAAGCATTGTTTAGTGAACACCCATATTCCTACCTTCCAGCTTCTACAATGAATATTTTCCTCTATTTGCTTTTTCACATATCTATCGACCCATCAATCTATGTTAGTTTTTCTGATACACTACATGATAAGTTGCAGGCATCGGTTTACTTCATCTCTAAACACTTCAGCATACAGATCATGAGCCAAGTTCCATATTAGGGTCATTTGGCAATTCTCTTGCAAACAGCATACAGTTGGATTTTGATTTTGAATCGAATCTAAGATTGTCATTTAAAGAGGAGCAAAAAACCCCATTATATAGGTGGTGATGGAGCAGCCCAGGTACTTATTTCTGCCTTTTGTGGGATACATCTCACTGATATTTCCTCCTTTTTCTTTTATAATTTTTGGTCATCTGTTCAAATTTTCTTTGGTCCTTTTCCTCCAGCGAACATATCTGTTCTTTTCAGTTAATAGTTACCTTTAAATTAAAGCAAATGTTGAGTCTAAATTTCTCTACTCATGTCAAGTATGAAATAGCATCTATCGTCTCCTCTCTTGTGAGGTGAGATCATTTAAGCTCCTTTGCTTTCCCTGGCTGCTGAACCATTTCAAGGTTTTAGTCCAAGAAATCAGATTCAGGGCATATCTGGCTGGAAGGAATTTAAAGAACATGGGCTCCAACACCTTTGTTTTACAAGAGGAGAAAACTGAGGTCTAGGGAAGGAAAAGGCTTTCTCCTTCCGAAAAGCCTCAGTTTCTGAATGGAAAAATCAGAGGGTGAGTGGAGATGCAGGGAAGCTTGTCGATTCTCCACCATCAGTGTAGACAACACTCAAACAACACTTAGTGCACCCACCCAGAAGAGAGAACATGCTTGTTGGAAAGGCTTAAAGAAAACGGAGTTCTCAATTCATTGTGGAAGTTTAAAAGCTTTCCAGGAAATTCTTCCATCTCTATAATAAAAATGTTTTCACCTAAGTTCTATTAATCTTTATGTCCACAATGGAAAGCCTTTTGCTTAATAATATTCCCTCAAATATTTGAAGACTATTCTTAAGTCTCCCTATAGATGCCCTTTTCCTTGAGAATAAATAATATAAATTCCTTTAAACTTTTCTCATAAATTCTGCTCCCATTATTTTATTAATCTTTGCAACTTTTCATGAGCTTTCCTCCATTTTTTTTATCTTGCTGCTAAATTGTGAATCCAGGAAAGGACAGAGCACTAAGACACTGATTATATAGTTCACACTAGTCTGTGAGTTCTTTGAAGGCAGGGACCATTCCTTATCCAACTTCAGGTCTCTAGATGAAGAGCTGGAAAACTTAGTTCTGAAAAGGGCCAGTTAATAAATATTTTAGACTTTGCAGGCCAAGAGGTAATGTCCTCAACATTAAGCTACTCTTCTCTCTGAAAGGCTAATACTACTTTTACATTTAACATTAAACAAGGTAAATATTTTTTAATGTAATGATTTGGCCTACAGATTATAGTTTGTCCACCCCTGCCCTAGATCCTAGTACAGTGCCTGGCACATAGTAGGCAGTCAGTAGTGTGTTGGATAAAGTGTGGTAAAATGTGTTGGATAAAAGAATGCATGAATCTATGAGGATTCTTTCATAGTTTCTGCCTTTTATATTCTTGTTTAACATTTCTATTACATTGTTGTATCAAGGAACTTGTCCTCTAAGATCTCCTGATCTTCCTCTCACAGCCAGCAGTTTCACATATTTGTACTTGGGTGGTTTTATTGTTCCTCCCTTGAATTAAGATGCGGTAGGGGCTCTCTATTAACCTCCATTGGATGGTTGGTTTGGGATCTCATCTTTGATTTAGTGAGGCCATGTTTGAACTTTCATTTTCCTTTGTGTCCAGCAGTTGTCTTAGTTAGAAGTCATTTGTGACCTTAACAAGCCATCTAGGGAATTGACAAAAACAAAAATGCTGGACCCGGTTCAACTGTCTCAACTGAGGCCACGAGCTCTGTTTCCATTCTTCTGGCTCTTACCTGCCCTGCAGAACTTGGGAAGCTAATTTCTACTTATTTTTCTGGACTAGATTAGAAGGAATCAGAAAGGCTAGCAGAGAAGCTGGCAATAATGGTAAAAGAAAAAACCCTTCCCTTCTTTCTCTTTAGTTTTTGGGCCTGTAGAAAACACTTGTCACAGCCTGAGGGAGTGTGCAATTCTGTATTAGTTAGAAGAATTTCCATTCTCTGCTGAATTTGGATGAAGCATTCTCGAGCAGCACAAATCCATAGCATCAGGGGGAGTGAGCTGCTTTACAAAATGCCTGGAGGCTGATCCCAGAGACTCAACTCATCTTTTCTGCCAACTTCTCTGTCCCACCCTCAGTTTCAGATTAATTAGCTCCTAGGTTCACAAATACCTTTCTTATTGAAGGCCCCTATTTTTCTGCAGTGACCTTGTGTAGGTACCTGTTGTCTCTCGATCGGGGTCCAGGGGAACCACCTCTAAACCCCTAGTGGGTCAACAAAGAGCAATGCCTCTTTGGTCCTCAGCGTCCTGCCTTGGTAAAAGAGGTGGAATTAGATTTAGCCATATGTGATGTCAAGGCTAATGGGAAGCACCTCTTTCCTCCCAGCTCCTGACTAGCTACTAGGTGGTTACAACCCTCAATCCGGGTAAAGCTTTACGTTGGTCCCCTAGGGATTGGCCATGGCCGAATAAATTTAATCTTCTCTTTCCCATCCTTTCCCTGCCCTCCCCTCTGTCTTGCTGAAATTGCTGTGATTGCTACCGTTTACAATGTCCAGGAAAGTTCCATTTATTTACAATGACTTCCTCCTTAACCAGCTGGGGGAAAGTTGCAAAATAGCCAACGCAGTGGTGGATCAATCTTTAACGTTTCTTTCAAATGTTGAAGTAAAGAAAATGATGACAATTTTAAGGCTCTATTAGATGGAAATGATCTACGAGGGATGGCGGACAGCTGAAGGTCACAAATCAGGCAGCTGCCTCTGGCTCAATGATTCAGAAGCGCGAAAGGCAACGGGAAGTGCGTTTCTGAGTTTTATGCGTGTTCAAATTTGGGGAATTTATCAACGTGTGCCTGGGATTTGCTGTAATGAGCCTGTTTACCCCTCTCATAAAACAAACCAATGTCTGATTAAAGCTGGCTGACCTTCCTTAGATATGGAAATTAATTCGTTTTGAATTTAGAGGAAAAATATCACGCTATTGCCTGGCTTAACTGAGAAATAGCCTCATTTGCATGTGGGGGACACGCTTATTCCCCACCTGGTTAAAAAAACAATGGCAGTAACATTGAATTTGCATATTTGCTATCATTATTGTTTGGAGAGCTTCTCTGAAGGTGTTTTAGATTCTGGATATACTTTCTCCACTTTTATTTTTGTCAGAGATCCTTCTTTGCCATGTGTATCAGTCAGGTAGCGATAGCTCATGCTGGGGTAGCAAAACCACTTCGAAATCTCAGTGGCTTAAAACAATGTAGGTTTATTTCATTTTCATGCTACGTATCCATCATGGTCCAGCATGGGCCGTGCTCCACTATCTAGAGCAGGGGACAGCAAATTTTTTCTGTAAAGGGCCACAGTAAATATTTCAGGCTTTGTGGATTATAAGGTCTCTGTTGCAACTACTCACCTCTGTGTTTGTAGTCTGAAAACAGCCACGGACCATACATAAATGAACGGGCATGGATGTGTTCCAATAAATCTTTATTTATAAAAACAGGTGGCAGTCTGGATTTGGTCTGATAGCTGTAGTTTGTGGACCCTGAGGTGGAGAGGAGAAGAAAAAGTGGTGGATCCTGCACCAGTTCTTTAAAGCTTAACTTTCAGTCACACTTCATTGGCCACGCCTAACTTCAAGTGCTGAAAATGTCATCCTAATTTGTGCCCAGAAGGAGGAGGACCGGAAATATTGGTGACCAGTACCAATGACCACTTACCACCCCTTCCCTCTTCTTTTCAGAGAAGCCAGTATTTCCTTAAGTTCTGGACTGGTGCTTCTTCAAAAAGCAACCATGAAGTGCAAACTACATGCTTTTTGACTCAGTTGCTTTGATGGGAGCTAAAAAAATTTAGGAGATGAACTGCTCCTGCTTGTTGGGATCTAATTTCCAGGGGTCACACTAAGTATTAAGTATGTGACATTTTTCCTTAAGCCACTAAGGATCTGTTTGAGTCCCTGCACTTTGAGATTAAATCCATCTATCCAATTCATTCTTAGGCGTTTAGATTTCCACTTGGACTTCTGAATCCAGATAGTGAGCACACTCTCTCGGCTTTTTTTCTTTTTTCTTCCTTTTTCCTTTGTAGCTATAGAACTCCAGGGCTCTCTCACCATTTGCTGGGACTGACTGGGCCTTAATCTTGCTGACCATCTTGGGCATGGGTGACCCCCCCCTCTGTCCCCAGGCGAGACCCAGAGCCAGCAGTTCCCAACACATAGGGGTGCTGGCAACTCCCCCCGCCCCCTTTTATTTTAGCATCCATTTCGTTATCTCCAAGCTTTGCAAATTAGCAAAAGAGACTTCATTTCATCCAGGAGAGGGCACTATGCACCAAGTCTAGAATATTCAGTCCTTTCTGGTGGAGGCACAAAGTTAAGGATTAATGAAATCCATATTCAAAAGCTACAACTATAGCACCTATCATAAAACATAAACCATACCACCACACTAGGAATGCACTCCATAAAAAGGGAAAAAATGCAAATTATTAACAACTTGTACATTCCACAAGGTACACACTACCTTGTTAAACCAACTAGGCATTTTTAGTGGACAGTTCTCTTCTTTTCTTACAAACTCCTTCTCTTTGAACTGAAGCCTGCCTACCGTTAGCTGCTTAGGTGAGGTCATTGGGACTTTGGCTGCTGAGAGTGCAGGAGAAGGATGGTCACGTCCTGTTGAAAACAGAATAAATTGCCTCCTTCATGCATTTTCTCCCATCAGAAAACAAGTAGAACTTCAGAGAAACTTAATGCAAAAAGTGGGAAGAAAATAGTACTAAATACAATCGAACCAAATGCCAAATTAGAAGATGCTGGCATATCATAATATGGGAATATTTTAAATACAAAACTTGGTGGCTATAAACTTTTTTACCCCACTTTTGGTTCATTAAGTATTGGAGTATCTATCCCTCTGTGATGTGTTCCTAAGAGAACCATTCCAAGCCACTCACCCTTCTCTTTTTCCTGCAACTTTCTTCTTTGGTGCTGAATTTTCTCCTTGGGTCCTGATTGTGACCATCAGGTTACTCACATGCAATACCTCAGTTTTCTTGTCTGTAAAATAGGTATCATTACAGTGCCTGTATCAGAGGATGTTGTAAAGATCTCTGTGATTCTGCATTCTTTTGTTCTCTCTTCTCAGAAGTGTGCAGACTATTTTAATCTCCCCTGGACACTTTTTCATATTGCTGCCATCTAACTCTGTCTGGAGTAAATTTACTTTCAGGTAGATTAATCATCAATCAAACATACGATATTAAAGGCAACTCTCGTGGCGCCTTCTCTGGGGGATTCACATCCGTTTTTCTAATTACCCCTTTTTTTTTTACTATCATACAGAGCACCCAATATGTTCTTCAGGTCCTATTAAACCTCTCCATGGGATTTTCCTGGAAATGTTACCCTTTGGAATTGTATCCACTTTATCTGGTTAAGTTCATGGATCATGCTCTAGATAAAAAAAGATACTAGCAATGATAATGTCAATAGCAGCTGTTTTAGTTTCCTAGGCTGCTCAAAGCAGATACCAGAAATGGGTTGGCTTAAACAATGGGAATTTATTAGTTTACAGTCTGAGGCTGAGAAGATATCCAAATCAGGACATCGTCAGAGGGATACTTTCTTCCTGAAGACCGGCTGCCGGTGATCCTAGCCTCTTCTGCCACGTGGCAGCGTCTGCTGGTCTCGCCCTTCTCTTCTGGAATTCTTGATTTCAGCTCCTTGCTTCTGTGGTTTTCGCTCTCTTTCTCTCTCTCTGTATTCATTCCATTTATAAAGGGCTCCAGTAATAAGATTAAGTCACAACCTGAATGAGGTGGGCCACACCTAACTGAAGTTGCCTCATCAAACATCCTATTTAACAATGGGTTCACACCCACAGGAATGGATTAGATTTAAAAACGTGTTTTCCTGGGCTACATACAGCTTCAAACCACCACAGCAGCTAACATTAATTGACTATTTTCCATGTTCCAGGCACTATGCTAAACATTTTAAGTATACTATTTCATTTGAATCCTCATCAAGATCTTATGTAGTATCTCCATTTTTTCAGATGAGGAAAAATTTTCAGATCAACTGGGTGCAACTCCACAACTAGTAAGTGGTAAAACTGTGCCTGCCCACACTGCCTTGACTCCTGAGACCCATTGTTCAGTGCACTGAAAAGTCATCTGCTTGAAAAATACAGAGCTTCTTCCATATCAGCTTTTATAAATAGTGTGATACTCTGAAAAAGAACTTTATCATGATAACTATAGGAGAGGAACTGAAAGAAAATCAGATGGAAATGCGTTTAAACTTTCAACATTATTCATCTCCAAAATAATTTTTGTAAAGATGTTCAACAACATCTGAAATGATACATAACCACCGAGATACATCTATTAATGTGTTTATCACAACATGATACATTTAACATGGCATGATTTTAGAAAGTCAATCGTGTAGTTTGTAATGTTTTGAAGAATAAATTTCCATGCTTTTAAATAGCTCTTCACAATTCTAAATTTATAATAGTTTGAATTTTATGTGCATCTTTGTTTATGAGAAGCAAGTATCAATATATTTGATAAGATTTAAAATATTGCTAGTCTTTTGTTTGGACTGTTACTTGATTACTATAGCTCACACAACTTTCTTATTGAGAATCAAAAACGAGGACTCAAAAATAGAGAGAAAAAAAGAGAAGACATGAGGTCTTACATTCTGAGTGTGAAATTAGCTACTCCTCTTTGTTGGCTCCAACAGCAATTGGGTCTTAGCCCATCCTAGCACCTCGTCAAAGTGCAGTGCAGTAGAAGGCATATCCCTGTCGACCCCACTCTACTTTAATTCCTTGAGGAAAGGATTGACTGTCACTCATCTACTGTATTCCCAGAACCTCAGCTTAGTACCTGGTTTGTAGAGGCTGGATAAGAGGATGAGCTTTTTGGTCAGAGAGAAGTGAGTTCCAGTCCTAGTTCTTTTCCATATTAATTATGAGGGCTAGCAACTTAGCCTCACTAAGTCCTTGTGTTTTCATCCATAAAATGGAGATAATAATAATAATAGCAATCCACTCTGCCTCATAGATCATTTCTGCATCATTGGCACATATTAAACACTCAATAAGTATTTTCTGCTACAATTAGGAATTAAATTGCCTTGAAATTCCAGTAATATATACTCTAGAGAGGAAGGGGAATTGGTGTTATTCTCGTGTGGCAGCCAAGTGACGCCATCCCAGTGTTAGGTGACACCAGAGCAAGCAATTCGTTATGTACTACTTCCTAACAGCACACAGTGAAATAAAACATCTGGTTAATTACGGGGGCACGAAGAACATGAATTCATGACTTAAAACAAGGATTCAAAAATTTGTTTCACAACCAAACATCGGCAATCATTTTTCCATAGACGCACTGCAGAATTCTGATTATTTATTGGTGCTTCGGATAAAGGGGTTTTGTCATGAGGAGAGTTGAATAAAGGATGTTGATGGCTTATAAGAAGGAGAATAATTTAGTTAAATACATTTTGTAGTTGGTTTACTGGTTGGGGCTTTAAGTGTAAATGCTCCCATTTCACACAATGATTTTATGAACTTCAATTTCCAAGAAAGGGGATAATACCTTGTTGTGAGAATTGGATGAGAACAAATGGGAAAGCTCCCACATGATACCTAGTGTTTCTTGAATACTGGAAATATTCTGATATTATTTTCCTTTTTATATTCTTCTAGTAAGAGAGAGAGTAATATTTGGGAATTGCACAGTAAACTAGAATAGTTTCCCCAAGATGGGGAATGAGTCTATTAGAAAAAACAAAGTAACATTGTGTTACCCAGGCACAGTGTGGCTAAACCTGCTGTTGTTCTCCTTTTCTTCTACTGTAATAAAATCTCTGGTTGTTCCATGGACCCATGGCTGCTTGGAATAATGACTACATTTCCCAGCCTCCCTTGAAGCTAGGTTTGGCCATGTAATTAAAGTCTGAACAATGAGCTGTATGGGGAAATGCGGTGTGTAACCTACTGCATATTTTCTTAAGAAGAGATCATTTACTCTCTTCCTTCTCTTTTCTCCTCTGGAACGTGGATGTGTGGATGTGATGGCTGAAAATGCCTGGATCCATTGTCTGGACTCCAAGGTATAGGCTCATTTTGGGGATAGAAGAATGATGTGGAGCTACCACATCAGTACTGGGCTGCTGCTGCTGTTTATTGGAGAGGGAATACACTTCTATCTTTTTTTGGAGGTACTAAGGCTGGGGATTGAATCTGGGACCTCTATATGGGAAGCCCCCACTCCACCACTGAGCTACATCAGCATCCTTGAGTTGGTTTTTTCCTTCATTTAGAGGCACCAGGAATCAAACCTGGGACCGTGTATGTGGGAATCAGGCACCCAACTGCTTGGGCTACATCCACTTCTATCTTTTTAAAGTCACTGATATTCATGTGTAGCAAAACCCAATCCTAATAATTACTTCCTTATTGATAGAGTTATTGAAAAACATGGCTTTAAAGGGATATGACCTGAACATTTCAAGGCCCAAAAGGAATGTGAGTTCCTCACAGGAGCTTATTTTAAAAATGCCATTCCATCAAAATATGGAAGGAAGACAACGAAGCCTTTTGGCTTTCAACACAAAGGCTGGCAAAGTCAAACCTTTGGTTTCATGTTGTTCACTAATGAAAAAGAGATGGATAGTATCAGCACATACAGATTTCTGTATTCTAAACTTTTGCATTGTTTTAAGCCAGGGAGATCTCAAATTGCTAAGAAGCCTAATGAGAGTATGACAGAAAATTGGGACTACTCCTCTTTGGACTGGATTTTGGGATGGCTGTGATAGTGTAAACAATTACACACTTGGTTTGATGTTTGCATTAAAGCACACATTAAAAAAATTAGGACACTACCCACAGCATAATCATATCACTTTGCATTTGCATCTTACTCCTGAGATAGTTTTGCAATTAAATAGTGATTTGTGTAGATCCAAAAGCAATTGGTGTCAAAGTGGTTTTTTTTTTCCTTCAATCACTGAATAAATAATTTCCTTAGTGTTAATCTGCTATCCACAGTGTAGTTGCTCACCTCCTAGAGAAAGGGCCCATCTTAATTGGGGCCCATCATGAGGTGTTTGTTGACCTGGAAGCTAAGGTCAGCAGAATTATTTTGTTACTGGGTCTTCCCTTCCTGTGTATCTCTTGGTCGATTTGTGACTTAATCGTTTCTTAAGAGGAAGCTCAATGAGAAGCTATTCAAGCAACTGATGGAGGTAGCTCTGCTTCCCACATCCTTTGTGAAGTCTTTCCTAGTAATCCAGCTAGAAGGAACTTTGAATGACTTCCAACATATATTGTTGGTGCCACTTATCTTGTCTTTAAAACATACTATTTTATATTTTGAAGTATACATTATAATTTTTTCTTTTTTTAAAATAGCCAATTCATTGTGTTGCATAGAGTAGGCCCTTTAATAAGTGTTTGTTCATTTATCACCCAGTGGTGTGTTGGCTGAAATTTCAGGTTGGGTGGGCTTAGCTATGGTCAAATCCTAAATATGAGTTGATCCTAATTTTAGGGTGAGTTTTTTGACCTTTGGGCACTTGACATAATACAAATGCAACTTGCAAATAATCATTCACCAACTCAGTAAGTCAAATAGTTGATAATAGCTGAACTAGTAAATTCCAGTGACTAAAAAAAAAAAGTAAACTGAAGAGGATTGAATTAATAATGCATCTTGGTTGATGGTGCTTTATCATCATTGTTTTCCTCTTGTTAATTTATTTATTCCTTTTTATCACCATCTCCATACCATTCCCCATAGACAGTTATTCTAATGTGTTTAATATGTATCTTTGCTTTGTATGTATTTTTACAAAATGCAATAATAATAATAGTAATATAATTATAACAATAAATAACACTTGTATAGAACTATGTGTCAGATTCTTTTCTAAGATGAAAGAACTGAGAGGTTAAGTAACTTGCTTAAGGTCACACAGGTAGTAAGCAGTGAAGTTGGGATTTGAACCTAGGCGGTTGAAGTCTGGAGTCCATGCTCTTAATCATTAACTATATCACCAAAATGCGTGCTGTGCTCTATGTGCTTGTATTTTTAATTTCTCTAAAAGGTATTGCATAAATGGTATTGCTATAAATCCAGTTTTGTTTCTTATTTTTTTGACTCAGAGCTCTGCCTTTTAGACATACCCACATTGCTCTGTCTGTTTATGATCCATTCTTCTGATTGCTGCTCCCCAGCTGTAATGTGAACATCTATCACACTTTGTCTCTGCTCTGTGACGACATGCCAATTTCCTGCCTCCACAAATAACGCTGCAATGAACATCCTCCCTCAGGACCTGTGGGAGAATCTCTTTGGGATATAAACCATGATTTTCCTTCATGTGTTAAATGTGGGCCTCCTATGAAACAAGAAGCTGGTAAATTTAGGAGTCTTTTCTAAAAAAGTAACAAGTGATTTATGCCTTTGCAATCAACTATTTATTGAGCATATCTCTGTCTCAGGCAGTGATGATGTAAGGTCATCTCAAGGCGGAACATACACATTCATTTACATGAAATCAGACTCCCTTTATTTATTGAATAATTACTTTTTAAATATTCATGCCACTCATGTGCGAGTAAGTACTGGAGGGGAGCTGCAGGGATGGTGAAGATATCCTTGGTCCCAATATAGTACCACAATTAAGGTATGACTTGGATTTGGAGAGACACAGATGTAGAGATAGCTCCGTCTATACTTGTGTGAGCTGGGGCAAGTTTCTTAAACCCACTGAGGCTCGATTTTCTCATGCTTAATATGGGGAAAATGGTAGTTCGTTGTGATGATTAAAGACCAAAATTTTTGTAGAGGTCCTGGCTCAGAGCCTGCCATGAAATAAGTGCTCATAAATGTGGGATAATCCCTGCTAATGAGCTGTTCCCAACTTAGTGGAGGAGACAGACATGGATCCAGATATTCACAATACAGTGTATAAGGACCGTGATTACAACTGTATACAGTGCAATGGGAGCACAAAGGAAAGAATATTGATGAATACTATCAATAGTTACCATTTATTCCATGCCTACATTGTTCTAGGCACTGCCACTATATTATTTTATTATATTCTGCCCTTTTAAGGTGGGTATCACTATTTCTGCTTAATGGAACTAGAAACCAAGGCTCAGTGACAAATTGCCTTTTCAAAGTCTTTTAGCCAAGTGTGGCAAAGAAAAGATTTGACTCCCAGCCTGGTTAACTCTGAAACCTGTGTTGGTTCCAACTACACTGAAGAGGAGCTGGCATGTGATCTGGATTATCAGGAAAGAACAAGCATTTTCTAGGTGGATGGAACATGCAAACATTTTTCTTGGCACCTTAACTTTAGGGTCTTTCCAAAGGACCATATTTTTTATTTTTTCATTAACATCACACATTTACCTAGAATTTACTCTGGCTGCATGCTAGGAATGCAAAACTAAGAGGTAAGGTCTCTGCTTTCCAGGCCCTTATAATTCCAGGAAAGAGATTGGCTACGTGCATATGCATCACCTGTAACCAGACGGGAAATGGTACAAGGTTGTATAAGTTACGTGCTATGAGAATGATATGGATGTCAAGTGAGTCCAGAGCAGGGAGACTCACTGAGGGCTCAGAGGTCAGGGGCAGCACGGGGAAATCAATTGGACTGCAATTGGGCACTGAATAAAGGGCAGTTTAATTGGACACTCGGAGCAGGCACTGTAGCATCATATCTTATGTAAGAGTTACATTCAGAAGAAGGACATATCAACATAAATTCATGGAAAGTTGGTCTTTCCTCTTAAAAGTCCCTTAAAAAAGACAACAAAGTATAGGCTTTTATATTGATTCTGTGATATGTATATACTCTCTATCTTCAAGGTCAGAGTACGTACTTTTTCCCTACAGAATTGGCAAAGATTGCTACAGCCCTCAGATTTCTATAGTTGACTTGTGTTTGGGGCTGTGTGGAACAAAAATGGCATTGCTTTAGTCATTAGTCAAATTGGTGAGGCAAGGAGCTTGCATTACCTGGAATGTGAGGCAACTGAAGGCTGGTGGGAGGGCAAGAGGGTGGTCTTTCGCCTCTGTGGTCAGCTCTTTGGCGCACTAAACTTTGTCTCAGTTTGCTGAGGATAAGCCAAGTTAGCTCCAGGATGGAGGAATGATCACATCTATACTTCTGATGTCCCTAGATAAGTCATGTCAAATATTGAGGAGCTAGTTTGAAGTGCTGATGTTCAGTCTGAGGAGGAGGAACAGTTAGCAGTGGAGTGAACATCCCTCAAAAGAAGATGCAATCTCTATCTCATGTGCCATACAATCTCTATCTCATGGTAGAATGGAGGAATGAGTGGTGTGGTGGGAGGAAGGCATAAGGTTGAATTCTCATAAGCTTAACTTATCTAAGATAGGACATTTGTGTAAAGGTGGAGAGACGGCAATTCACATGGGTATGTCAGAGTAGAACAATTTGTTTGGAGAGGTGGATATAGGGGGAAATTGAGATAAATGGAAAAGGACCAGATTGTGTAGGACTTTGATGAGTAGGATAAGGAGTTTGGGTTTGATTGTCTAGAGTGACATTTGGGTAACTTTGTGTATGCCTGACTATGGGATTACATTTGAGGAGAAAAATTTTAGGATGACTAAATATGGCAATTTTGTGTAGGCTAGATTGGAGGGGGACCCAAGACTTGAGTCCGGGAGCCCAGCTTGGAGATGGTGGCAAAAGTCTGGTGAGAAGCAATAAGGGCCTAGCAGTGGTTCTCAAAATGAAGATGACTCAGACCAGGAAAGAGATATTATGAAAAACCAGTGGGCTTTGCAGCCTGAGTGGCACTGGGAACAATCACATCTACACATTTACGCCACATTGAGTAAGGCTTAAACACAGGCTTGCCTTTCTCTCTCTCTAAAGACCATATGATTGGTATATTTTGTTGAGGTTGAAGGTGATCATTAGTATTACACTCATGATTCTCCTCTGAGTTAAAAACCTATTGAAAAATAAATGTAGAACTTAGGTGGAGGCAAAATATCAGATTTTTTTGCTGGTAACAGTGGACGGGAAGACATATCTTTGGATGATTGCCCAACAAGTTTCCTATTATGTCCCCCAAGTCTAGACCTTGGGACAATACACCTGTATTCGTTTCCTGGGGCTGCCATAACAAATTACAACATACTTGGCTGAAAACAACAGAAATATATTATGAAGCCAGAGTCTGAAATCAAGGTGTCAGCTGGGCCACACTCACCCCCAGAGTGGGGAGAGAACCTGTACTTTGCCTCTTTCAGCATCTGGTAGCTCCAGGCATTCCTTAGCTTGCGGCCACATCACTCCAGTGTCTGCCTCG
This sequence comes from Tolypeutes matacus, assembly GCA_026826555.1. NCBI lineage: Eukaryota > Metazoa > Chordata > Mammalia > Cingulata > Chlamyphoridae > Tolypeutes > Tolypeutes matacus. The sequence continues at coordinate 31,118,301 of JAKSZT010036119.1, read as the reverse complement.
GTGGTCATATCGCCCCCTCCTCTTCTTTGGGTGTCTCTATCAAACTCCCTCTGTATTTTGCTTATAAGGATACGTGATAGCATTTAGGACCCACTGGGATAACCCCTTCTCTCAAGATCCTTGATCCTTAGGTTAGTCACATCTTTTGCCATGTAAGGTAATATTGACAGGGTCCAGGATTAGGGTGTGGGCATATCTTTTAGGGGGACACTTTTTAGCCCATGACACCACAGGAGGGGTCAGTAACTGCTTTGGTCAGCTGTGGGCCCCTGACTACACATGAAGGAGGCTTGTGGGGCATTAACCACCAGAGAACTGTACTCCTGCCACCCTTCCAATCGGATGTATGGGTCCTCCCCCTTTGGGGAAGCGTGAGCAAGGGGTGGACAAGGAAAAAAGTTGTATTGGATGAGAAGGGTGCAGTAATGTGGAGAAATGCCAGGAGAAGGAAATGGAGTGCCTCAACATTGCTGACATGATTAAAGCTGAGAATAGCATCGGGAATGAAATTTGTGACTTTGACTAATCCACAGGAGTTATTTAATGAACTGTTTTCGCCCATTTCTTAGCTTTTTTAGGGCACAAACGAAATTCCTTGCTCAACAGTGATCTCAGGAAGGGCAGCTGCTACTGGAGAAATGGCCTCCTGAGGGCATCCTGATTAACTGCTGATCACTCCTGCAGGGGGATCTCCACACACTCACAAGCCCGGTAGGTGAAGAGAACAAAGACTTTGTGGTCACAGGGGAATTTGTTTTCTCTTTCTCCTGTGGCTTGAGAAGACAGCCTCTGTCCTTTCTTTCCAGCCCTTTCCATCACTCTTCCTGCTGGGAAGAGGGCCATGGTGTGTGAGGGCCCAGCCCCTTCTGCCCTCAGGCCATGGTCGTGCCCTGCCCCTTTGTGTGTTAAGCAGGGCTGTTCTGCCCTGCGGAGTCTGGGAAGGCCTGGTGTTCTGGTTGGTAAACGTGGCACAGGCCAAGCCAAGTTCTCCAAGCTAGGCTTACTGGAGATCAAGCTGATAATTTCAGTTTTGAAGATCTGGGTCTGTCTCCTCACTGGGTTCAGATCCACGGAGAAGGGGCATGATTAAATAGCATCATCCCTTAAATCCTAACGTGCATGTCAAGTTAAAAATCCCAATTTTGAGATTCTTTGGAATCCTCTTTTATTTCTCCCCGCCAGTTGGACCCACATTGGAGGAAGCAACACGAGCTTGGCACTTATGCTAAGTGCTTTGTCTTTTCTCTTAAAGAGCCATTTCTAGTTCTAACACACAACATATAGGCCCACAGGCAGCCCAAATGGGCACATGTACCCCCAATGTAAGACACATACACTGAGCACACTCAAAGCCCAGGGTCTATAAAGGACTCTGTGAATCATTTGTATAAATGGGCAGGTGAGTGCACGTTTACTCAGATACACACACACTCCACGTGCATACATCTCTACCACATGCAAACACATACGTGCGCCACATGCACAAACCATGCACACGCACACCAAACACCCCCCCACACCACACACCACATACATGAACACACCCCTCACACACACTCTACGTGCACACATAAACTATATACATACCACATGCTCGTGCACACAGAAAAAACATCCAAACACATATGTGTGCACACATGCCTCACATCATACCCCCCAAATGCACACACACAACACAGAAACACACATACCCATGAACACACACGTCAGGCACATACATACAACATGCACACCACATGTACACAGGCACCACGTACACACATTCCACACACTTAGAGACCACACACAGACCACGTATACAAAAACCCGCTCTCTTCATATGCATGTGCACACACACGCACCACAAGCGTATCCATGCAACCTTGGGGCCTATGCAGAACTATAGAAAACTCCCTGACACTACATTCTCTTCCCGCTCCCCTGTTTTCTTTTAATCCTGGGGTCCATATATAGGACTGTACAAAGCACACACACAGACAAAGAGTCAACTTCTGGACTCACACATAAACAACCACCAAGAACCTGGGAAGCTCAGCCTTTGTGCATAAACTCCTACACTGTGGACCACTCACCCCCTCTCCCTCCCAGGCCCCAGGAACACATGCCAACAAAGAAGCACCTGCACCTGAGCCAGGCATCATTTCTTTTTGCCTTTGATTAAGTCTCACAATAAAATGGCACACCGAGGGGCACGGCATTTTGGTGTCATTAAAGTGAACATTTCAGGGTGAGTGTTGCCTGAAAAGAGAGGCGTCTGAGTGTTTTTATTTTCACCGAATCTTTGAGACCAGCAGACGGGCAAAATTACTGTGACCAGAGAGCTTGACAAGGCAGGCTTCACCTGAGAAGCAAGCTGGTCGGTTACACTGAGCCCTGACCTAATTTTCTTAGGAAAAGCTAAAGGAGCTGAATGAATAAACAGAGCTCATGAGGATGAAACACACACACACACATACACACACACACCACTATACTTGACACAATACTAAGATAATTACAAAGAAAATAGACCTTGTAAAGTGCAGGAACAGTAGCTAAAGATTTTCCCTTCATAATGTAGCTGCTTTTTCATAATGGTGGATTTCCATGATTTTACACACACACACACACACACACACACATTTCGACTTCAGTTCTTTTTAAAGTAAAAATGGAGACAAAGAGCAGTTTGTTTTAAAGGAATTATTTGAACGTGTATCCGTTAGTGAATTTGGAGCTTTCCAGAACAAGTGCTTTTGCTAAAAACGGCCACTGCTCATAGATGAGACACCATACTCCTGTTAATGCCATTAGCAAGCAGAACAGCAGTGCCTACAAAGCTCAGAGCAAAGCAATGATGCCCCGGGGACCAGGCGATGCCAAAGAAATGTGAGGTGATTGACTATTTTCATCGCTACCTCCACAGCAGGGCTGGAGCCCACTGGCAGGGGGACAAGCAGACATTCCTGCCGCAGTTTCCATTGTCCACAAAAACACATCTTTTCCAGGAACAAAGTCCTGGGTCACACCGTTTGTCCCGAAGAAACTCCTGATAAAGTTTCCTTTTTGAAAAAGCCTCTTTTCTTTGATTAGCAGTAATAAAAGCTTTTCCTTCTAAATATATGTCCTTACACATCAAAGGCCCAAGATGAAAAATTTATTGTCTTTTGCGGAAAATAGAGTCTCTTTGTAACTTGTTATCTGTTGAACTGGATGTTATGAAGTCTCTTTGAGGGCTCTGATGGCAACTAGAATATTCTGCCTCTTATGGCAAACACGTTTGAAGGCGTAATTATGGAGTAGAGTGGGGCGACCAGCACATTCTTCCCGACGGTAGGTTTTGTGCATCCAGGAAACTTGCCCTCCTTTATTCTGTCTCAGTGGATATGGAGCGGAAATCAGGTGATAAGTTCTTCCTGAGTCGGATGCTAGAAACCTCTGTTCTTGTCATCTGGTCTGGAATTGCAAACAGTTCTCTTCTGTTCGTCTTTCTGAAGTCAAAATTAGGGATAAGGTCATAAAAATGATAGCCTAGCTTTAGACTTAGGGAATAGTCTCCAACCACTTAGAAATGAATAAGGAAGAATTTCCAATTAGAATGTACTGCATCATATTTGACTTCTCCAAAAGCTTTTAAATTGTAGTAAACTTAAAAAAAAAGAAAACTAAATGACTGAAAAGAAAATGATCCTGATTCAAAACATTATTTGACTTAAAAATCATAATTCCTAGATGAGTGCTGGTGACAGAATCAATGCAAATTTGTGTGTGTGTATATACTCCATTAAAAATCTTGCTCCCGAAATGTCCTATTTCTTCTTACGGTGACAGTTTGATCAGATGCTCTAAAATTGACATATTAATGTTGCTCTGTGGGTAAAGTACTGCATGTAAGTTTGTGCAATAGCTAATGTGATCGTTTATTTCAACCTCATGTAAACTATTTCATTCTGACCAAATCTTTAGAGATCTAATTATGCAGGAAAATATCCTTAACCCCTCTAATTCTAAGTCAGCTGGTTTGCTCCTCATTTATCTTTAAAAATAAAACCTTTGGCTCCTTGTATCTTTTTTTTTCTTTCTTCTTTTCTCAGTTATATGCCACAATACCTCCCTCTTCATGAAACACTTTAACCTACACCCTCTTAATGTTGACTTTTCCAAGAGAACATCTTTTTGCCAATTGAGAAGCTGCTGGGAATAGGGGAAAGACAATGGATTGAAAGATGGGAGACCTGGATATTTATTCCAGCTTTATGAATTCCTGGCTTATTCCTTGGAGTCTCAGTTTCCTAATCTGTAAAACAGAAGGAATAAGTTCAAGTAAGAGATAGTAATAAGAATCACTATTTACTGGATGCCTACTGTGTGCTGAGGATACTGTATGATATTTACAGTATCAACCAATTTAACCTTATAAAAAGCTATTACTATCCCCATTTTACAGATGAGGAAATTGAAGCACAGAGAGGTGTAGAAACTGCCCAAGGTCACAAAGCTGGTCTGTGGAAAGCTGGAGGTAGATCCCAGGCTATCTGATTGGTGAGGCTGTTCTTTTTTCTGTTTTTCCAAGGCAATTTTATGGATTCATTTTCACATACCATACCATTCATCTAAAGTGCACATTCAGTGGTTTTTGGTATAATCACAGAGTTGTGCATTTATCACCACAATCTATATTAGAAACCATTTTCATGACTCCAAGAAGAAAATCCCCCAACCCCTTAGCAGTCTCTCAATCCCTCTATCCTTTCCTTGCCGTACATATCTGCTAATCTAATTCTGTCTCTATAATTTATTTATATTTACAATTCATATAAATGGATCAAACAATATGCAGTACTTTGTGTCTGATTTCTTTCACTTGGCATAATTTTCATTATTTTTACAATTGATGAACAATATTAGTATATTGTTATTTACTACAGTTCACAGTTTGCTTTAGGTATATTTTTGCCCAAATACTACCCTATTATTAACATCTTTTTTTTTTTAAAGATTTATTTATTTATTTACTTTTTTATCCATCTTAACCACCCCCGCCCCTGTTTTTGCTGTTTTGTGTCCATTCATTTGGCAATTCTCTGTGTCTGTTTCCTGACCTCTCCTGTCATCCTTCTCCTCCTGTCTTCACCGGGATTGATCCTGGGAACCTCTGATGTGGGAGAGAGGCATTCTACCACCTGTGCCACCTCGGTTTCTGGTTCTTCCATGCGTCTCATCTTGGCTCCTCTCTGTGTCTCTCTCCTGTTAGGTCATCATCTTGTTGCATGGTTTGGCAGGGCCTGGTGGCTCACCTGCGTGCCTTCTATATTTTTCTTTATTTTATCGGGAAGTCCCGGGATCGAACCCAGGTCCCTCCCTATGGGAAAGGGAAGCCCAATCATTTGAGTCACATCCACCCTTATTATTAGCATCTTATAATATTAACATACACTTGTTCTAATTCATGGAAGAACATTCTTATACTTGTACTATTAACCATAGTCATCATCCACAACAGGGTTTACTATGCTATACAGTCCCATGTTTTATCCTTTAGTTTTCCTTCTAGTGATATTCACCACCCTAAACTTTCCCTTTCAAACACAATCACACTCACAATTGGTGCTGCTAATTATATTCACTCTAATATGCTGTCATCACCTCTATCCAATTCCAAACATTTACAATCAACCTTACTACAAATTCTGCACAAATTTAGTCTCTGCTCCCCATTCTCCATTCTCATTCTATCTTCTGAGGGTCAATCTTCTAGCTATTAATTCCATGACTTTGCTCATTTTATATATATATATATATATATATTTATAGTAAACCTTGAAACTATTATTATTATTATTTTTTTGACAAATCTAGATGCCTTCTTTTTTTTTTTTTGAATCAAACAATATATTACACAATATATTTGGTTCATAGTAACACATTCATACAGTATTTGTCCTTTTGTGTCTGGCTGTTTCACTCAACGTAATGTCTTCAAGTTTCATCCATGTTGTTATATGCATCATGACTTCATTTCTTCTTACAGCTGAATAATATTCCAACATATGTATGTACCACATTTTGTTTATCCATTCTTCAGTTGATGGACACATGGGTTGTGTCCATCTTTTGGCTATTGTGAATAATGCTGCTATGAACATCGGTGAGCAAATGTCTGTTTGCTTCCCTGCTTTCAGTTTTTCTGAGTATATACCTAGTAGTTGGATTGTCGGCTTATATGGCAGGTCAATATTTAACTTCCTGAGGAACAGCCAGTCTTCCACAATTGCTGCAGCATTCTACATTCCCACCAACAGTGAATAAGCATTCCTATTTCTCCACATCCTTTCCAACTAGTTTTCTGTTTTTTTAAAATAATGGCCATTCTAATAGGTGTGAAATGAAATGTCATTGCAGTTTTGATCTGCATTTCCCTAATAGCTAGTGATGTTGAACATCTTTTCATGTGCTTTTTTGCCATTTGTATTTTCTCTTTGGAAAAATGTCTATTCAAGTCTTTTGTGCATTTTTAATTGGGTCGTTTGTCTTTTTATTGTTGAGTTGTAGGATCTCTTTATAAATCATGTATATTAAACCCTAATCAGATATGTGGTTTCCAAATATTTTCTACCAAAATTTTTCACCTTCTTGACAAAGTCCTTTGAAGAACAAAAATATTTAATTTTATCCCATTTATCTATTTTTTTCTTTCGTTGCTTGTGATTTTGGTATAAGGTCTAAGAAATCACCTCCTACCACAAGGTCTTGAAGATGTGTTCCACAATTTCTTCTAGGAGTTTTATGGTCCTGGTTCTTATATTTAAGCCTTTGATTGAAAGACATCTAGAGGCTAATCTAGGGACTGTATAATATACTGATTTCAGTGGTAGATGAGGATTGTGGTTAATAATACAAATACAAGAATTCCTCTATTACAAGACATTAAGAATACATGAGAAAAATACAACTAATGTAACTTATAGACTATAGTTAATAGTAATATTGTAATATTTTTGTAGCAAAGGCAAAGAAGGTACTGTATCAGTGCTAAAGGTGAAAAAAAGAATATGGGGGTTGCCTAAGGGTTGCCTCCTGAGAGCCTCCTTGTTGCTCAAATGTGGCCTCTCTCTAAGCCAAACAGCATGAATGCATTACCTTCCTCCCAGCATGGGACATGACTCCCTATGATGAGTCTCCCTGGCAATGAGGGATTACTAACAAGTGCCAACGGGCAATACAACTGGAAAAAGACCTCAAATAAAAGGGGGAAAAGGTAAAGACAAATGAGTTAATATGGTTAAGAGACTTCAAAGTGAGTCAGGAGGTCATCCCAGAGGTAACACTTATGCACATCTCAATAGGACCTCATAGGCTTCCAATGTGGATATTACCCCAAACAGAGGGGCTCCTGAGGGCTCTGGAGACACCCAGGTCCTATATCAGGGCGGATAGCCCCAGAGTTTCGTGCTTTATTAGTGGGCACTACTTTGGAATCCTTTCTCCTGAGAGTGACAGAGTTGGACCCAAATATGTCTTCCCTGCACATGGTCTATCTGTCCCTTCTATTCAAACCTATATGTGGTGCCGGAGTTTGTAGGTGTACTTCCAGAGACTGGAGTCTTTGGGCTGTCCATGTGCCAGTTGGGCCTGGAATCTCAGTGGAGCTGCAACTCCTACTCTACAGCTCAATGGACTCACCCTGGACACCTGGTGTGGAGATGATGATGGACAATGGCCATCCCAGGGAATGGAGAGAGTCTGCAGCTGCAGGCAGGATAATCCCATCCATCTTATCCACTTGGAGGTGGACTGGACATCACCATCTCAGACTCCTCAGGATTGGAGGAAGAGCTATGGACTAGAGTGGACTTACTGGTATTCTGTTATAGACATACTGTGATTCATGCAATGGAAGTAATTACAACATAATGTGGATGCTTTGGGGGCAGGGAGAGGGAAAAGCAGTTGTAATACAGGGGCTTTTTTGGGACTTGGGAATTATCCTGAGTGACATTGCAATGACAGATATAGGCCATTTTATATCATCATATAACATGCAGAACTGTGTGGGGGAGAGTGTGGTCTACAAGTGAACTATGGCCCATGCTTAGTGGCAAAGCCCCAGGATGTGTATATCTATTGCAGGTGATGTGCCACACTAATGAAAGGTGTTTATGTGGGAGATTGTGGGAGGTGGGGCACATGGGAATTCCTACAATTTTTGTGTAACATTTATGTAATCTAAGTATTTTTTAAAAAATAAAAAAATTATTAAAAAAAAAAAAAAGAATATGGGATTTGATTTTATGAGATGTGAATATAATCAAGCATTCTTTTCCATTTTTTTCATTAACAAGGAGACTTTGGTCATGTCATTTGACCAATCTGTGCTCATTTGTTTGTCTTTTGGAATACTGGAGAAACAGTTTGTTTTTGGGATTGGATAGGATAAATATGCCTAGACAGGATTTTTTAAGGTGATGCTTCCATGGTTTGTCGAGCTGCCCTTTGTTTTTGTTTTTTTTTTGGAATTGAAATAAAGTTTTAAAAAAATCAATTGACCACAGAGGTCAAGGTCTATTTCTGAACTGGTGAGGCTGTTCTTAATCACAATACCATACTGCCTTGTACAGATGTGAAAATAAAATGCAAAGTGTTTTAAAACATTATATAAAGTAGAATTAGTCAGCAAAGTTGGCTTTTTCTAGATTTACTTTCCTTGGAGAATGCTGCAAATGTTGGTTCTTGTTCATCAGATCCTTACACAATATTACTTCAGTCCAGAGGCCCCAATTTATCAAAGATGCAAACAATCTGAGATGTCTCCTTCAAAGCATTTGTCATTCTTGAAATATGAATAATTACCTGTGTATTTATATGTTCAATATCTCTGTTTTTATATGGTAAACTCCATGAGACCAGAGACAACGTGTAGCTTGTTACCCATGATCTTCCCAATAACTAGCAGAACGCCCAGTACATGAAAGGTGTTTAATAGTAATGAGAGCTACTTTTGTTGTGAGCCCAGAACTTATCACATTCCTGACATTAAGTGCTTTGCATACATTAACTCATTTAATACTTGCAACAACCCCATGAGAAGGGTACTATTATTATCACTTACATTTTACAGATGAAAAAAATTGAGGCTCAGAGAACTTAAGTAATGTGTCCAAGGTCACTCAATAGTAAATACTGAAGTCTAAATTCCAATCCAGGCTATCTGACTCCAGAGGCTGAGCACTGTTTCAGTCTCTGATATATTGGGCTTCTTTTAGAGCAACTGAAACCTGCATCCTTTTAAATATGGAATTGATACTAGAGATGAAACACCTTTGTAAAAATCCCAAAATATGTGATATTGGCTTACTGGGCAGATGCTGGGATAAAAATAATCTGGATTGGGAAGTTGGTGACCCTTCTTATGCTGTGACAAAACATTTAATAAACCACTGCCTGTGACAGCCTTTTGAAGTGAGGCCATATATTTCTGGAGTCTGGGGGCAGTGGTTGAAAAAGGTCAGAATATTGATGTGTGTTGGCTCCTTCCTGACATTTCTAGCAAACTTCTATACAAAAGAAATCTAGCCAGTTTGTAAGCAAAGGTGAAAGGTAATTGAGCTGTGCTTAGAAAGGTTCTCTCTGCCTGTGGCCTGCAGCCTAAATTGACTAAGGGTCTGGTAAGGTGAGGCCTTTCAGAGCTGAAAAAGCCAATTGCTTCTGAACTCCAAAAAGCAGGAGGTAAGATGCAGTCTGAGCTTTTCGCAAGAGCTTCTTCCATTTCTTTCGTTGCTCTTGGACAAGTTATTTGTGGAGTGGTATGTATACATTCGTGCTGAGGTTCTGAAAATGATAATAGCTGCTATGTGCCAGCTCCTGACAGAAGTGCCTTACGTAATCTTCACAGTTATCTCTGAGGTAAATATTCTTATTCCCACTTGACACATGATGAAACCCAAGCTCAGAGAGGGTAAATTACCTGTCCTTTTTAAATGTCAGAGCTGGGATTCGAACCTAGATCACTTTTCCCACTTGCCCGAATTCAACACCCTTCCTGAGCCAGGCAGTGGTGTGCTGGCACGTGTGGTTGTGAGAAGGTGGCCTTAGCCAGGAGTGGTCTGGTCTGTGTCAGAATGCTGGGCTGCTCCCGCCCTGCCCGAGGTGCTAAGGCCCCTCGCTGTGCTCAGAGCTGCTGAGGCGCACACATATCGTGGTTTGCAGCAAGTGCCAACCCCCTCATGCTGAGCACAGGGGATTTGCTGGGAGGGGTAAAGAAGATTTTTATTGACATCTAGAAGAGAGACATTTCACTTTTATTCATACTTAAGGCATTTGTTTTCCATTTCAAGGAACACAACAACAAAAAATTAGATTGGAAGGGTGCCACCGAGTTGGGACAAGTGAAATGAAGCAAAGGAAATCCACTTTAACACTATCAAGTCATGAAGATATGTAAATGATCATTCCTGGGACAAACCCACACCTGTTTGCAGCTAACATTTATTATTCACTCAACTCTGTGTCCAGCTCTGCTCTAAGCAGGATTATCTCATTCAATCTTCACAGCACCATGAAATTGGTACTATTGCTATCCATTTTCTAGACAAAACCCAAAGCACAGAAAGAGGTAAGTGACTTGCCCACAGAACACAGCCAGTAACTTGTAAAGTCAGAATCTACACCCAGGTAGGATGGCTCCAGGACTTTAGCTCTTAGCCATTATGCTCCAAGCTCTTTATGCCATTCACCATTGTGACAGAATTCCTCAGCTCTTAATCATCAGCAGGTAACAATCATGCATTGATTATTTTCAAGTCATTTGTACAATATTTTATATAGCCTCATAATGACATTAGCAGACAGCTACTATTATAACCCCCATTTTAGTGATGGAAAAACAGGGGCTAGGGAAGTTAAAGATGTGGTCTAAATGTCAGATCTGGGATCCAAAAACACATCTGTTGGATTTCCAGTCTGCTTTGAAAGCACAGTATCTCCCTCAGTTCTTCCACACATAGACCTGTGCCTGAAAGATATTTTAGGATATTAGTAATAACTGAAATGATGCAAGATTTAAAATATATGCATAGATTCATATATTAGGAACTCCTAAGTCTAGTTTACAGAAGGAATTCGTTGCCTCAGAATATTTGCATTTATAACTCTACTTCTCCAGAAACAATAAAATAACCTCTTGATATGGGTAATTAACAGGACCATAAAACATTCTTACAAATGGCTTCTGCAGAAACAAGGTGAAATGAAGAGCTGTCAGTTGAGCCAACCCCATTTGAAACTCATTTCAAAACATTTAACCAAAGGGAGATAAGGGAGAAATGTGTGGCTGTTGCTTGCAGGATCATTTAACTAACAGCAGTGTGCTTCCAAATTAAACCTTCCATTTAGAAATGCTGAGTGTGTGTGCATGTATGTGTCTGACTGACTCTGGTTATTTGAGCAAGTTGCATTAATTATCTGGAAGTAGGTTTTTCAACTATTTTAAAAGAAGGGAGTCTGTCTGCAGATTCTAAAAACATCAACCACTGGGGACCTCTGTGCTATAAAAAAATACAAGCTTGTGATCTTGGGCATATCTTTTAATTTCTCTGGGTTTTGGTTCTTCATGTATAGAATAGGTGCCTACAAACTTGTGAGAGATAGACAAGGAAAGAGATAAAGCATGGCAGTGTACTTTTACATGTATGCCTAGAAAACCCTTCAGAATGGCTAAGGGTTTACGGACAATACCAAGTGTTGATGAGGATGTGGAGCAAAAAATACTCTCACATACTATTGGTGGGTGTGAAAATTGATATAGCCACTTTGGGAAGCTGTTTGGCATTGCCTACTAAAGCTGAATGAACTCATACTTTATGACCCACTACTTCCACTACTAGGCATATATGCAATGAAAATGTGCACAAATGTTCAATTAAAAGACGTGTCCAAGGGAAGTGGATGTGGCTTAAGCAGTTGGGCACCCGCTTACCACAAGGGAGGTCCCGGGTTTGGTTCCTGGTGTCTCCTAAAGACGACGAGCAAGACAACCAGCTGATGTGACAGGCTGGTGCAGAAAAGCTGATGCGACGAGCTGATGCAACAAGGAGACACAATGAAGATAAACACAATGAGAGACACAACAAGCAGGGAACAGATATGGCTCAGGTGATTGGGTGCCTCCCTCCCACATGGAGGTCTCAGGTTCGGTTCCTGGTACCTCCTAAAAAAAAAAAAAAGAAGATGAGCAGACACAGAGAGCACACAACAAACAGATACAAAGAGCAGACAGTGAGCACAAACAATGGGGGGTGGTGAGAAATAAATAAATAAAATAAATCTTAAAAAAAAAAAAAAAGACCTGTCCAAGAATGTTCATGGAGGTTCATAGCTGCCATCTGGAAAGCAGACAAATATCCATTCATAATAGATTGCAAAAATATATCATGGTATGTTCACACAATGGAGTACTGTACAACAACGAGAACAACATAGATAAAGCTTACAAAAATAATGTGAGCCAAAGAAGTCAGGCACAAAAGGGTATCTATTATATGAATCCATTTATAGAAAGTTCAATAATAGGTAAAACTAATCTTTGGTGTTAGAAGTCAGGATAATAGTGACTGAGACCTTGTTTCTGGGGATGGGATTGTTCTGGAAGCGCACGGAGCGGCCTCTGGGTGTTTCATTTCTTCATCTGGATGCTGCTTACATAGATGTGTTTACCTTGTGAGAATTCATTGAGATTTACCCTTATGTTTTGCAGTTGACTGTACATCTTGCATACTTCAATATAGAACGAAAAAGAAGCACTCACAGAAATACTATATTATTACCAAAGAGGGACATTTAATATACAACTGAGACAACCAAGGAAGGCTTCCTGTAGAAGGTAGTTCTTAATTTAGGCCTTTATCTTTTGCTATAGGTACACAGTAATCTATTGCATTGTGAAACTATTTTTGCTGATCTGGCTTTCAATTTTTATTTTGTATGTCAGTATCACACTTTTAAAGTTATGGGTATTAGGTAAAAAGCATGTCTCTTTTCTTTTAAAACAGTTTTTAAAACTTTTTTTTTTAATTAAAAAAAAAAAATTATTTATCCCCCCCTTGCTGCTTGTGCTCGCTGTGTCCATTTGCTGTGCATTTTTCTGTGTCCACTTGTCTCCCTTTGTTGTGTCGTCTTGCTGTGCCGGCTGGTGGGCCGTTAGCTCACTGCGCCGCATGGGCTGGCTTGCCTTCACCAGGAGGCCCTGGAAATTGAACCCTGGGCCTCCCATATGGTAAATGGGAGCCCAAGCACTTGAGCCACATCTGCTTCCCTCTTTAACTGGTTTTATAATTTTGTCAGGGTTTATAAAACAAAATACTACCCCCCACAAAAAATTTGAAATTTTGACTGGGAATTATGCAAATCATAGAAATGAACTGGCTAAGAAGTGGGTACCTTGACAATACTTAGTTTTATCAACCAGGAATAGGGCTGGCAGCCCCACTTTTCACCCCATTTAAGTTACATTTTCTTCTCTACAGTGTATTTTTGCTATATGCCACTTCATTCCCTGGGCCTGCCTCTGACTACTGCTAAGGCCCAACACTATGGCAGGAAATGAATGATTTTTTAAAAATTTTTTATAAGCACTGAGAAATATAGTCAGGAGAGATGGAAAAAATAAATAAAGGGGACATCTTGGGTTTGTGGAGAAAAATCTCCTTATTAGAAAAATGGCTGGCCTAGGGATAAGTCAGTCTACAGATTGCCAGAGTTCAATGTAGAGGAAAGGATGAGAATTAAGAGTGAGGGAGGTGAGGCTGCAGCACCTCCCCGACTGCTTTTCTATCTCTGGATTCCTTCGGTGGGTTTTGCCCTAGGCACTGAAGATAGAAAAGGGTACAGGAGGCCTGGGTTCCAGCATCTCGCCATATCAATGGTCATCAGGATGCTCCTCACTGAACTTAGGCCATGACACCAGTTGGATTTTCGACAGGTAAAACCACTATGAGTGTCACACCAGAGCACAAACAGATGCAATGCAATGGCGGGGCAGTGATGAGTCAATGCTCTTTAGTCTCAAAGTGGCCGATTCCAGTCTCAAAAATGATAACCTTTCCTGTGTGAGGAGCACTCTACATTGGACAAAGCAATTTCTCAGCCATTATCTAATTTAACAGCCCTCTTCCCTTTCTGTCCAGCCATCCCTGGAGGTAGTGAGGGATGGGGCAGGGATTACTGCATCATTCTGCCAACAGGCACATGAACTCAGCGGGGGTGAGTGACTTGTCCAGGTTCCGTGGATTGTAAACGGCACAGCAGGGGTTAAAACCAGTTCTGAGTCCAAATCTCCGGGCCTTTCCTCTGTATTGTGAGGCTCCTCTGTTCAATTCTCCCCGTTCACGACTCCACATCACGTTCTGCTACGAAGAACAACACAACTTCAAAGTGACCATTCTTGCTTGTATTAGTACCAAAGGCAGCACTAAAAACCATTTGATATGTAGTCATTTTAGTTCACAGCCTGAAAATTATAACTGCAAAGTAATTTCCTCTTCCAGTTTTAGGGGCAGCTTCTTGCTGTGACTAATATTAGTGGGCTTTCAATATTATCCTTGAAGTAGGGAATCTTGAAAATCAAGCAGTGACTCATTGTAAATGAGTGAGAGACTAAATTATGCTGCGATGTGTCATAGTTGTCAGAGGGCTCAGGAAGTCTAGACTTCCAGAATGGGTTGTTTTCCCCAAAGGCTGAGCTCATCTTTCTGGGCAGTACAGTTCATATCAGGTACAAAGAAGGCCTTACCCTGGGAAGAGGAAGTTGCTGGCTTGCTCTGTGTCATCTTGTGTCATCTGTTACCTTAAACCAGACGTCTGCCCCTTTCCTCAAGAGCAGGGGCCAGCAAACTACAGCTCCTCCCCCCAGGTTAAATGTGACCCACTGCCTATTTTTGAAAATAAAGATTTATTGAAACACAGCCACACTCATTTGTTCACTATTGTATGTGACTGCTTTTTCCATACAATGGCAGAGTTGAGGAGGTGCCATGGAGGTTGTATGGCTGGTAAAGCCCACAATATTTACTATCTGGCCCTTTACGGAAAAAAAGTTTGCCAACGCTTACTTAAGATTCTTTGGCAAATATGGTTGTTAAAATGCCTTCTTTAAGAAAGGATTGATCAAATGTATATCAACTTTTGAAAAAAACTGGAAGACAAGCAAATTCTCATAAAAGGGTGCAGCACAGGCAGATGAAAGCCTTGGTGTAGACTCAGGGGTTTGTACTTCTCCAGGTCTGTTTTTGTCTCGTGGGAAATTTTATTGGTGGCAGGGCTCCTTCTTTAAGGCTCTGTCTGGGTTTCAAGCTGCTCAAATATGATTCCTCTCAATGTGCTGGGAACAATCTATCCTGCACTCTGAAAAGGGTTATTAGTAGTTTACCTTAATTGCCAGAGTCATCTGCCAAAAAAGAAAATGAGTATTTGCTAGTTTCAGCTTTACGCATATAGAAGTTTCCAGAGTCATTAAATTTTTCCGTCTTTCTTTTCTTTCTAGGCTGAAGTGAGTGACAGATTATATTTGAATTTCATAATTGATTAATAAAGCTGGCTTTAGGATGTGCTGAACACCTTTTCAAAGGGGAAGCCTGTCTCCAGAGGTGGAGAGTCCCTTCTGAAAACAGCCACAGAGAGGTCTTGAAATAGGCAGCAGCAATATCATGTTTATTTTTTCTTCTTTGTGGAAATGTGCTCATCATACAAAAAACCTCTGGCTGAATGTATCCAAACATTTATTGCAATGAAGAAAGAACTGATAACTGAATACAGAAAAGAGAATAATGGTCTGAAGGCAGACACAGGGCCTTCTGAATTTCAATTCGGGCTCTGGCATGAATGCCCCCTCATCTAGGCCCTGGCAGAAGGATTCTCTCTCTTTACTTGACGGGTAATTTAGCTGTCAGCCATTTCCTTCTCATACACTTCCCTGTGCCTTTTCTATTTGACTTTTTAATTTCTTGCTATGAGTAAATCTTCAGACTTGTTTTTTTTTATTTTTTGACACAATTCATGTTCACAGGGTTTAACTGTTTTGCTTTGCTTCTATCTCATGGATACTTAGTTGCTTTGATTGCTGTTTTTCCTAAGCTCAACGAACCCACTTAAGACAAATGTGGAAACTCAAATGAAAAATCAGAACCGAAAGCAACGCACCCTTCCCCACCCGGTCTTGTGTAACCCATTACAAAGACACTTTACAAATCTGAGGAGACTAAGAGGCAGTCAAAATAGCATATGGTAAGTGAAATACATTCTAGATGCAAGTGCCAAATGGCCAGAACACAGCGTGATAAGCCCTGAACCCTATCTTCAAAGGCTTTGTTGAAGAGAGAAGCTTAAAAAAAAACACAAGCAAACCACGAACCTGTGGGTGAGTGATGTTGCTAAATAAGCTGACAGCAGAAGTAATTCAGAAAAGGAAAGCATGAGCCCAATGTTTAAATGCCAGGGGAAGAAGAGAAGAGGGAAGAGGCAGAGAAGCAACCAGAGAACTAAATTCTGTGAAGATTAGTGATTTATAAAATATCCACAGTGCGCAAATGAGTAACAAAAACAGAGATTGCCTGTTAAGGTATGTGGGGTGGGGTGGGGGTGGGGGTGTGGGGGGGAAATCCCATGCTTTCCTTAGACTTACAGACCTAGGCAAAAAGATCTGGCAACTTTTTAAAATCAAGGAGTTGTGGTGGGAATACCAACTAAGGCTGAAAGGATAGAGAGAAATATTTGGAATTTGTGGAGCCACCTGAGTATATGGAGACTTAGAAAAATGCCCTCTTCAGACCATGTCTAATTTGTCCAGGGATCTGCCTCTTTGTAAGCCCCATGATGTGACTAGGCTGGGCACCTGTGGAATAACAGTTCAGGCTTTCAAGAGTCACCACCGTCCCTGATGCTCTAAGTTGTTCTTTCATCTCTGATTCTCTGCTCTTCCAGCACTGTGACTGGCATATATTTGCTGTTGAAAAATGTGTGTTGAATGGATGGCCAAATGCTTTAGGAGGAAACCACAGGCAGTAAGCACAGTGGTTAAGACAGAAGTAGATTCAAACCCTAGTTGCACCACTTAACAGCTGTGTGACCTTAAGCCAGTTAATTATTCTCTCTGATTTTCAGTTTCCCCATGTGTATAATGATACTAATCTCATAACATTGTGAAGATTAAATGTAAGTGTATTTGAAGCATGCCTGATACAGTGCCTGGAGCATAAAAAAAAAAAAATTTTTTTTTTTTTCAATAAATGGTAGACATTTAAAAATAATATGGCATTATACCTCCCAGGGCATTTGTAATTTAAAGGCACAACTTGAAGGGAAATATTTCTGCTCTTGGAGTTGAAGGCAGTGAGATAAGAATAAAAGGGCAATGGATTGAAAGAGAGTTGGGTTGTGGAACTCAAATTGGGTCAGGGCAGGCAGTTGGGGACCAAGACAGTGAATCCTAAGTGGTTCTGGAGACCTGCTCTGCAGCCTTGGGATGGGTCAGAGCTTAAGCAAGTCATATAGAATCAAGAAGGCTGGCCCTGGGTGAGTTCCTCAGGTGAAGAGTCCTTTGGTTTCTTCACGTAAAAATGTGGGGGTTAGACTATTAGCTGGCCTCTAACAACTCATGGTTGTAGGATAAACTTAAGTTGATATAGATTTAAAAATGTATGCAAATAATTCTATAGATTAATGACAGGCCAAGAGCTGGAACCAGCGCTGGAGGCAAAGGCCATTTAAGTCCTGCCGCTTTGTTTCCGGGCCTGAGGGTGATCAGCCCTGCTGCAGCCC
>JAKSZT010036119.1:31075178-31100504 GCA_026826555.1 Tolypeutes matacus | reverse complement strand
AGGCGAGGCTAAGGCAAGGGCAAGGCCTGTGGCTTGCAGATACTGCAAAGTCCTCATATGTTTTTCATGTAATTAGCTTAAAAGCGTTTGGGGGGAAGATGTGGAATAAGCAAGAAATCCTTTTCTCTTACTCAACTTGCTGCTTCCCAAGATGTGAATTACTATTATTATGGGGAGAATATTGCCTCTGTCCTCATGGTTCTGGGGCTCAGATAGTCAGTGGGATTTAGTCTAGAGAGAGACAATGCCCCATGCTTTGTACACTATCAGGAAGTAATATAATCATTAAAAAATAATCATCTTGAATTTTTGATGTTGCTCTGCTTGTTTGCAATTTCATTATTCATAGGTGTTGGCTTTGCAATTACAAGGCATGTTGTTGGTATTTTGGAACAGATTCTGACATCAGATTTGATTTGCCAATGGATAGGATGAACATGTCAAGGAAAACAGAGGACAATGACAATGGATAAAATCCCATTTGGTTTCTACAGCTAATAATCTTGTTCAGAGCCTGAGATGTTTGAACACTGTAATGCGATTTCCACATTAAAAGCACATTCTGGTCAATTCAGAAATTAAGTAAATAGAGCAGAGGCGTACAGTTCTACTAATCTGCCAATGTCATAAATGTAATGATTTTAGCAGCTCACAGAAAAGAGGGATTGTTGTAAAACTTCGAATGTGTTATTGCCTCTAACAATGATTGTCATTTATCTGACTCTAAAGGTGTGAACCGCACATTGTAGGAGTCAAAGTCTCTGCATGAAACAAAACAAAGCCTCTTTCTCCAAGGCTTGCACTCTGAAGGTGTGCAAGTGAATGTGCCAGAAACCAAGAGGCATGGAGCTAATATATCTGGAGTTAGTCTTGAAAAAGATGCATTTTCCATAAAGGGAGACAAGGAATATAGATGCATACCCTACGGAAGCTTTTCTAAAATAAAGTGAGTTTTGGAATCATATGGAATCTTTTTTGGCCATTGATCATTCATAGTACAAAATGGTCTCTGCTATCTATACACTCTTGTACATTTCCTTCCAGCATCTCACAAAGCTTTGGAAGAATAATGGAAAGGCATGCATTTTAATGTCTGATTTATTTATGGAGGAATTGGGCTTTCAAGCATATTTCTTAGTAACTTAGCACCTGTTTCACGACAAATCTTATATTTGGCAATGTAGGTTTAAAAATATTACTTATTTAACATGTGGAACAGTCAAACAGGAATGAAACTCATCCAGGAAAAGTTCGCGCTGCTTACATAGTCTTTCCTATGGGCACCAAAATTTTCAGAGCAATTTTCAATTGGGTCTGATCACCATTAGCAAAAGAGCAGAAGAAGCTGCAGCTCCAATTTCTGGAACCCTTCTCTTGCCTGGAATGGTTCTTCTAACATGGAACTCTTAAGGATCACCAATAATTATTTGAGAATGGCTGAATCTACAGTTAGGTAGAGTGATGGTATAGTTTATATGATGGTACATGAAGAGGAAAACAAATTTCACTTATAAACAAAATATTGTATTCCAGGGCTAGTATTTCCTACCAATCCCTCTACAGTAAGGTATTAATAAAATACCTAAAGGCAATGTCATAGTCCTGTTTGGATCTTTTCCTTCTGTTGGCACCTCAGGTCTGCTTTGTCAGTTTTGGTGCCCCACACTGGCCTGTGTCGTATACATTCAGGCTGGTATAAAAGTGCAGACTGGTCAGTTTTTCAGCCTGTAAGTTTTTAATAATTAGCTTTAAATCATGGGGTCTTCATCAGCTGGCTTTATCTTCCTATTAGCTACTACATTAACATATGTAATGCTGGAATTTTAGACATGGGTGAATTCCAGTTCTGTCTCTGGCTGTCTGAGGATGGAAGAGAAGAACTTCCATGCTGTGAGCGTCTCATACACACTTGTTTATTATGAAGTCATTGATCCCAGGTGTTTTGTTTTCAAACATCTAGCAGCATGTATATCTGTTTTTCTTTTCTGCTACTCATTATTTTTGTGATCATATGTATAAATAAATATAAAATTTCCCATATTAACTATTTTTAAATGGTTTTAATTCAGTGGAGTTAATTACAATCACAGTGTTGTGCTACCTTCTCTACCATCCATTACAATGATTTTTCATCACCCCAAATAGAAACTCTGTACTTATTTTTTTATTTTTTTTTATTTTTTGACTTTATGAAAATCAGCATGGTAGTAGAAAGAGTTTGGAGTCCATATCTGTTAGTCACTGGGATAGCACCTACTTTTCTTCAGTTCCTTCTTCTTTAAAATGGTTTAAATGAAGTAAATGTTAAAGTGGCTGTTTAGAATTTAGCATTTAGTAGCTATTCAACAATTGCTCTCACTTTACGTTCATTTACATTTGGCCTGACTATAGACACTGACAAATAAAGAAGGTTCTGAGAAATGTTGTTTTTGGCTTTTTTCATGGTTCAAAATAAAATCTGTAGTTGCCAGCTAGATTCCCACTTCCTTTTAAATCAAGGCAAATATTAATAAACAAAATACTTGTGGCTACATTAAAGATTTTTGTAGGTCAGTACCTTTCTTCTGGCTTCCAGAAATACCTTGTTTGTTTCTGCTTTTGGCGAAAGTCTTTGGAAACAAGCGGGGATACTGTCTGAACCCCTAGGGCCCCAGCAGTAACAGCCAATTATGTTGTTCAGATAAACAAGGTTAATCCTAAATGGTTAGATGGCATACTCAAGTACCCCCATCAGAAGATCTGAATCCAAGGCAGGAATTGGATTACTGCCACAGAGCCTCTGAGAATCATTTCCAAAAGACAAGACTATTGGAAGCTTCCCTTTTTAACCCTGGCTCCCAGGGAAAGGTTTCTGCTTCATTTTAAAATGTACGTATTCAAACAGCTCATTCGTAGACTTGCAGTTGTGATAGACTGTGATTTTCCACCTGCTGGTCTTTTGAACTTGGAGTTACTGCATGTATTTTTTTCTTTTCTTTTGCTTCTTGAGCCCTTTTTGTTGTTGAATTAATAAAGAGAATCTTTTTAAAGCCAAAGAGGGGGAGATAAAATAATGAAGAAAATGATGCCTATTCAGTTACATTAAACAGATTATTATTAATCTAAACCATCACAAGCTCCTGATAGCAAAGAGAATTTTTGCAGCACTCTGTTTTTTTCTAATGAAAATTTTAAGGGTAATAGGCATGGCGATAAAGTCATAATTTGAAAACCAAGTGTCATCGGTTGAAGCTTCCACAGCCACCTCAGCAAAATGAAGATGATACAGGGGCTGCTTTGCTTCAAAAGCACAATGGTTGAGAACACATCCATGTGTATATGAATAAATTCTGCATAAATTTACACCTCTCAAATTCTATGCACATAACAACTGGGAGATAGACTTTAGACTTTGTGTCTAAAATCAAAGCAGGAGCTAGAACACAAAGAAAAATCCCTGGCATTTATTTTTCAGTGATCTTAACATGTAGGATTATGAATAACTGCTTGCTTGCGCGCCCGCTCGCAGAAACAGGATTGTGAGTATACGTGAAAATATTGACCCAGCACATAGATGACCACCATCAGCAGCTGAGAAATAACCTGGCAGACGAAGGTTCATCAGTGACTTGGGAAAGTGACACAGCCAAATTCTCAAGTGACTTTTGAGATAATGAAAACTGACATATGTACCTTCAGGTTCACTAAAAACTCCACAAATGAACATTGGCATATTCCCCACCTCCACCCCACTCCCAATTTCATCAGTCCAATATGTACCTGTTGGACTCCCTTAAAAAAGGAGTTGGGGACAACTATGGGTGAGGAACTGGCAGACTAGTTAAGAGTAAGAACTCTGGAGCCAGATGGTCTAGCTGGGTTTGAATCCTGACTCCACCTTCTGCTAGCTTTGACAGCTATTGAACATTTCTTGTGTCTCACTTTTCTTATTTTCAAAACAGACTTAAAAAAAAAACAACCCCACAACTACCTCCTAGGGCCATTGTGTTAAATGAGTTAAAATGCATAAATTGCTGAGGACAGTGCCTGACATATAGTAAAGGCTATGTAAGTGTTAGCTTCGCTATTATTGGAAGACTGGGAACCATGTTTTGTGCTAGAAAGTTCCAGAGAGATACCAGTTAGGAAATTTTGGTTGCAATTAATAAAAGCCTGCAACCCAAATTGGCCCGAAAAATAAAGGGAATTAAAAAAAAAATAAAATAAAATAAAGGGAATTTATTTGCTCATGTATTTGGAAAGGTCAGAGGGACTTGGTATTTCAGAGTCTGGCTCTGTTTCTTTTGATTCCTCTTGTTTGGACCTAGATGTGTTGGCTTCACTCTTAGGCTGGTAGCAAGATTGCTGCAGCATTTCTAGCATCACATCTAGACAGAACAACCTCCAGGGAAAGATGAGTCACCTCTTCTTTCCTAGAAGCTCTCATCTGACTCTTCCAACCCCATGCATAATATATACTAAGTGGGAGATGTGGGAGGTGGGGAACATGGGAATCCCGGTAGGTTCTGTGTAATATTTTAGGTAATCTAAGCACCTCTTAAAAAAAAAAAAATATATATATATATATATATATATAAATAACATTTTTGTAAGCAAATGCATATATATGCATATATATTTATATATCATTTTACAAATATTGGTATGTATTGTGAAAATTTTGATTTTTACCCACAATAAAAAAACAAAACAAAGAAAAGAAAAAAAAAGGAAAAACAATAACAACAACAACAAAAACCGAAGAGCAAGCTTTCTTGCATTTTTTCAAGAAATATTTGTCAATTCTTGTTTGTTTTCTCCTCTGGATCAAGATAGAATTATCTTGTCAGTTTTCATAAACTAACCTATTAATTTTTGGCTGGATTATTTTGAATTTATAGATTAATCTGGGGAGAAATGGATGGCCCTGAAAAGTTACCTTTAATTTAGAAAACACCAAAGTGGCAACATTGCTTCTATTATTGAAATGTTCATCGAATTAGTCAGGGTTCTGTTTCTATACATATGTATATAATATAAAATGTATATATTGGAGTTTTTTTTTTTTTTTTTTTTTTTTGATAGGAATTGGCTCACATGACTGTGGGGATTTTAACTTGGGAACTCCGATGAAAGTTTTTGATGAATTCCCCAGGAGAAGCTGGGTAGCTGAAGTAGAGATGGAAATTCTCCCTTCTGATGGCTGAAAGCATCACTTCTCCTTAAAAGCTTTCAGCTGATGGGATGAGACTTCTCTCATTGTTGAAGGCAATCTCCTCAGTTGATTGTAGTTGATGCTACCAAAGGCAACAAAGGAGACAAAGCCACTGTTGATGCCTCCTCAGCATCCATTCCTCCCTTCCCGCTTCCCCAAAGGCCCTAATTTCTGCTGGAGATCCGTATGGTTCCAATGAAAGTGACTCCACACCCAGTTTGAGGCTGTGCACCATGCAATTTAGTCTAAGCCTTCTATAAAGTGAGTGATCCAGCATGTGGCCTAGGCTAGTCCAATTGGAGTAACTCTCAGTATTTTTCATGGGACCACTAGGACAAAGACAATCTTCCACTTAGATGCAAACCAAAAGGCATAGCGTCCCTTCTGACTGCTGAAATCATTTCTCTTTAAAAGCCTTCAATTGATGGGATGAGACTTCTCTCATTGTTGAAGGCAATCGCATCAGTTGATCTTAGTAGATGTAATCAGCCATAGGCGCAATCATCTTACTGATGATTTAAGAAATAACCTCATAGTAACAATCAGACCAAAATGGACACCTTAACCTGGCCAAGTTGACATATGAACTTAGCTATCACATTCAACAATAGGAAAATGGATGAATAAAACATAGTATAGTCATACAATAGAATCTTATTTAGTGGTTAAAAGGAATGAAATGGCAGCATAGGATAGTACTTAAAGATACGATACCATTGATATAAACGGCAAAAACCACACTGTACAAAACTCTCAATCATTCATAAACACATACATATATAGTATGTAAAAACCATAAAGAGGCATAGGAAATATGCATCAAATTCATGATGAAATTTATGAATTCATCAATTCATGGTTGCCTCTAGGGAGCATGGAAGGACAATGGTAAAAAGAAGACTTTTACTATATCTATGAAGTTTTATTTCCTTTTTTTTAAAATTGAAAACATGGTAGCCTCTGGGACACAGAATTGAATGTTTGGGCAAAAGCAGTAGGAGGGAAATTTTCACTATATATCCTTCCTTGCAGAATTTTGTTTGGAGGAGGATATAAAATAATATGGAAAATCTCCTTTTATATTTTGAACTATGCAAATGTCTTATCAACTTGATATAAATAAAATCATAAAAAGACTCTGAAACAGATAGCAAAATGTTAACTATTATCCAATTTCAGTGACACCTTTATTCTCTGTGTTTTTCATATTTTACAAGAAAAGAGAGTAACTTGCACTGAGGTGGAGGCGCAGGTGGTGCTGGTTGGTGGTGACTGGTGGCAGCTGTGGAGGAGGTAGAGCTGCGGAGCTTTGTGGAGGTTATTAGTGTCGCATCTCCAGTGTGATATATGTTCTCAGGTACCCCTGATGGGAACTTGGCACATGAAATGAACTTGTTTCCTGGTCATAACCCAGATTCTTGTGCAAGAGTTTTGGAACTTAAGAAGGATGGACATGTCTTACAAGTGCTATGTACTCTACAGTGTCCTTGGAGTAGTAATGCTTTGTGCTTCAATCTTGTGAGTTTCTTCCCTAAACATCCCATTTTAGTTTGCTAATGGCTTCCAATGTAAAATACCAGAAATGGGTTGGCTTTTATAATGGGAATTTATTAGGGTGAAATCTTACAGTTCTGAGGCTGTGAAAATGTCCAAATCAAGGTATCATCAGAGATGCTGTCTCACCAAAGGTCAGATGCTGGCAATTCTGGACTCCTGACATGTGGTAAGTCAAAATGGCAGCTGGTCTCTGCCTTCTCTTCTAGGCTCACTTTCTCCCTGAGCTCAGCCGTGGGCAATCAGGCATATGGCTTATCTCTCCCCTGACATTGTCTCATCAGCTTCAGGCTGCTCAGCTGATTCCAGCCTCCAGCCTCTCTCTCAGTCTCTCAGGGTTTCTCTAACTTTCTGTGGCTGTAGGCAACCTTAGAATCCTCTCTCACATGGCAGGGTAAAAGCTTACTGTTTTATTCACCATTGCCAAAAGCTGGAAACAACCCAGGTGTCCAACAACAGATGAATGGATAAACAAACTGTGGTCTATTCACACGATGGAATATTATGCAGCTGTAAGAAGAAATGAAGTCATAAAGCATATGACAACATGGATGAACCTGGAGGACATTATGTTGAGTGAAGCAAGCCAGACACAAAAGGACAAATACTGTATGAATGCATTACTATGAACCAAATATGTTGTATAATATATTGTTTGATTAAAAAAATTTTTTTATATGTATCCATTACATTTAATTGAGAAATGTATATATTTATTCATCTGTGTTTACTTTTTAGTTTTTAATTGTTTATGTTTTCAATTATTAAATGTACAAAATAAAGTTAAAAAATGTTTAAAAAAAACCCAACAACTTACTGTTCTCTTTTGCTGTGCTCCTCTGCATGTTTCTGCCATTTATAAAGGACTCCAGCAGAGGGCTGAGACCCACCCTGGGTCATGCCTCACTGAAGTACTCCAATCTAAGGCCCCAACTGAATTTAGTTCAGTCAAAGTGTCCCCCCCCCCACAGGAATGGATTAACTTCAAGAACACGATCTTTTCTGGGATTCACAAAATCTTTAAACTGTCACACAACCCCAACATCCCCATTTGTTTTAGTTTGCTAAGGGCTGCTGGGAGCAATATACCAGAAATGGGTTGGCTTTTATAATGGGAATTCATTAGGTTAAAAGCTTACAGTTCTGAGGCTGTGAAAGTCCAAATCAAGGCATCATCAGGAGACCAGCTGTTGGTGATCTTAGAGTCCTCTCTCACATGGCAAGGCACGTGGAAGCATCTGCTTCTCTTCTGGGTCTTGTTGCTTCAGCTTCTAGCTGTTCTGTTTGTGACTTCCTCTCTCCTGGGTTCCTCTCTGAGTTCCTGGGCCCATTCTCTCCATCTGTGGGTTTTTCTCTGTGTGTCTCTGCATATTTCTACAGTTTATAAAGGACCCTAGTAAAAGGATTAAGACCCACCCTAGGTCCTGCAGCGCTGAAGTGATCTAATCAAAAGGAAGATCCCTTAACCTTAACAGACTCTAATAAAAAGGTGCCATCTACAATAGATTTACATGCACAGGAATGGATTAGCTCTAAGGACATCTTCTGTAGTCCACCAGCTTCAACCTGTCACACCATTCCTCCTAGACAACTCAGTCCTGAATCATGCATATTATATGGTGGAGTGAAAATCACAGCTTTCACTTTCTCCCCTTTGCCCTCTTAGCTCCCTTTTCTTTCCCCTTCCAAGAAAGGACCAAATACTCTGGGTGGATTCCCATGGAAAAAAAGTCAGAAGACTAAAAGAATTACAACGTCCCTGGAGTCATGGGAGACAGGGGTGCCAAAAGCTTGGTATTTGAGGCCGAGATTTGTGTGGAGGGGAGAAACCATTGAGGCATCAGGCTGGTAGGGATCAGTGGTATAGATGAGAGAAAGAGACGTCTTTGGGGGAAGTGGAGAGGTACACTGTTGGGAATTTTCATGAGTTGCTGTGGATACTCTTTAATATTTGAAGCATACAAGAGCAAAGACTAGAAACTCTTGGCTATACTTCTTTAAACACAATCCTGCTCTGAAGCTTTATATGCATTACAATTATAATGGACTGACTATAAGGCAAGCAGTGGTTGCGTGGCTTTTTTTGGACTAATTAAAAAAAAATCACAAATGCAATTCCAGAGTTGTGGAATTCTGAGGATCCTCATGCTCTGTATAGGTCCATGATGCGAGCTACAGCCTCCCCCATCTGTCTTCACCTATTCGGAGGAGGCAAAACAAACAAACAAAACAAACAAACAAACAAAAAACCCCACAACAAACTGTGGGAGCAGGAAGTAGAAAGGAGGGAATACATATAGCAAGAAGTCATGGCCTCTGTGCGTGAAGACAGCAGATGTGTTAGTAGATTGTAGGATAAGGCAAAAAGATGTGGAGAAGAGCCAAATGGTTCAAATGAAAAGGAAAGAAGGAAGTCTCTCAGTTCTACATTTTAAAATTTCTGCTCTTTTTCCAGTACAGGGAAATGTTTTTTTTTTTTTTTTTTTTTTTTTTGGCCTCATTCTTCCCACCATAATTCAGATGGACATGGTGACCATGTTTGAAAAACCACTTGAAACAATGATTGGTGTAATTCTGCAAACACTAGCCAAGAATGACAAAATTATTTACATGTTGGGGATACTGTGCCAGGAAAATTACTAAACAAATCTTATTTTTTACTTCCACAAAATCAAAGTTGCAAAGAGCAATATATTAGCCATTTTCTTTGCCAGAGAACTTGAGCAATGATTTTCTGCTTCTTTAAAAGTCATATTAATGACATTAGACACTTGGTTTCCAAGGGCTGTTTGCAGCATCTTTTATATAGAACCTGGGTGTTTCTATGTTGAAATTACTTACAATTTAACCTCTACAGTTGGATCTCATTTGTGTCAAATATATAGCAGGATGGGTGGTTAAACAAACATTAAAATGTTTATCATAATTTTCTCTGGGCTTGGCATTCTGGGTAGTTTTAATTTTTCATATTCCTTTATATTTTCCCAAAATTTTAACAATATTGAATGTATTCATAACTTGAAAAATAAAATAGCTACTTATGATCACTGTATAAAGGTTTTATGTGCCATATGATCATAATGATATAAATTCTTTATGAGGCAAAGAGACTGCATCTAGAAACACCAAAATATTAACAAAGATTCTTACCGACTCAGAATCCTTCTTTATTTTACAATTATTCTATAACGAACATGAACTACTTTCATGATAAAATTATTTTAAAAAAGAATTTATTAGACTTGATCCAAAGAAATGGCAAAAGGGTCAGGCCGGCTTAGCATTCTCTCTCCCACAGTGGCATTCTAGAATCTTTCTTGAAAGGGCATGTTTTCCCTCGATATCAATCTCAGAAGGTTGAAGGACAGACCCTAAACACCTCTAGCTTTCTTTAATAACTGATTTGAATGTATTAGCCTCATATTTTTAGAAATTCTTCTTGTATATTACTGTGACTCAACTTGAAGAAGAAAAAAAAAGGCTTAGCTTTAATAAAAGTTCTTTGGAAGTAGAGCTAAATTAGTGTCTAATTCCCTGTTACTGGGACAATCCTGCAGGGAGACTGGTCATGTGCATTTATCCTGGGGTAGAGCCGAGGAAGTTAGACTCAACTGGATTGGGGAGGGGTCCAGTTTCCTCTTGAGTCTAGAGAAAGGAGGCAAGTTCAATAACCAAAAAGCAGTATTAGTGTTGGATCCAGGGACTGACAGAAATAAGGAGGGAAGGTAAGAGGGAAGGAATATGTTAGAATACAGTTTAATAAAAGAATGCAGGGTTTAAGTCAGGTAGACCTAAGCTCAAATTCCAGTTCTGCCACTTACCTAGGTTTGGGCAGGTCCCTTAACTTGCCACTTAACACTTTAGACAGGTCATTGTTTCCCAACCTTTAAGGTGGTTGTAACCCAGCTGTCAGCTGAGGCCATTCTATCTTTGACCTTAGATAAGATTGACTTCTGAGCCAAGTCCAATGTTCTCTCCATCAGTTAGGATTAGGATTGGCTGTGATTAATAGAGACTCAAAAATAATAGCTTAAAAAGAGAGGACTTTATTTCTCTCCCCCAGGAAAGTCCAGTAACGAGCCATCCAGGACTGGCATGGAAGCTCTAGTCATCGGGGATTCAGTGGCTTCCAGTTTTCCCTCCACCATCTCTAGGGTGTGGCCCTGTCTGCATGGACCCAAATGGAGTCCCAGTCATCAACCCCAGTTTCAAGTAGCAGAAAGGAGGAAAGGAGGGGGAGGAAAAAAGGAGAAAGAATGTATACTAGCTGCCTTTTATGGACGTGGCCTGTAAGCAAGGTAGTCCCCTCCAAAAGATGTGCTCTGATCCTAGCTGTTAAAAAAGAATTCTTTATTCATTCTTTCATATTGGAATAATAATATTCATTTTACAGTGTTGTTGAAAGCAAATAATACAAAGCCTGGCATAATATCATGGCATATAGTAAAGATATTTATTAATCATTAATATTAATTACACTATTTAAAAATTTACATTAATATGCTAATCATAAAGTTTAACTTGTGAAACTCAAAGCAGTCAAAATAATATATTTTAGAACTACATAATATCCTAGAATTTTTATTCCAGAATTTTATATAGTCCTTAAATGTAAAATTCTGAAATATCATATAGTCACTAAATATATATAGTTATATGCTTATGATCAAATATTAAATAAAAAAGGAAACATTTGTAGGCATACCATAAGCATATACCAAGCTATATGCAAAGATTGGGAAAAGTTTTTATTTTTTAATTAAAAAAATTATTTATTTATTCCCCCTCCCCTCATTGTTTGAGGTTGCTGTCTGTTCTCTGTGTCCGTTTGCTGTGTGCTTTCTCTTTGCTTGTCTTCTCTTTAGAAGGCACCAGGAACCAAACCTGGGACCTCCCATGTGGAAGAGAGGTGCTCAGTGGCTTGAGCCACCTCAGCTCCCTGGTTTGTTGTAACTCTCATTGTCTTTCCTCTTTGTGTCTCTTTGTTGCATCATCTTGCTGTGTCAGCTCGCCGTGTATGCCCCTCACACCAGCTTCCCTTCTCCAGAATGTACCAGGAATTGAACCTGGGGCCTCCCATGTGGTGGGCAGAAGCCCAATTGCTTGAGCCACATCTGCTTCCTGGGAAAAGTTTTTAAAGAAATTATTAAAAAGGAAACATTCAGTTATCTCTAAAGTCTTACATTCAGTTATCTCTAAAAGGCTTATCTAAAGGCTTCTATAAGCAGATGTTTCATTGGGCGCTAAATAAAGTAGTTATTTTGTGAAATATAGCTCATCATTTTTGTTCATTGTGACTCAACTTTCATCAGGCAAACCAATCTTGCATAAGTGTCACTCCTTGAAATTGGAGGCCAAGTATTCATGACTATCGGCATAAAATAGGGACTTCGATCTGGAAGAAACAACAGTCTAGTGGCACTAGATGTGTGGCTGTCTTAGTTTGTCAGGGCTGCTGTAACAAATTACTACAGACTAATTGGCTTAAAAAAAAAAGAAATTTATTATCTCTGCATTCTGGAGGCTAGAAGTATGAAATCAAGGTGTCGGTGGAGTCACACTTCCTTGTAAAGGGGAAAATCCATTCCATGCTCCTCTCCTGGGTTCTGGTGGGTGGCCAGCAATCCGTGACATTCTTAGGCCTAACTCAATCTCTGTCCTCATCATATGGCCATCTTTGACTCTGTCTTTTAGTGTTCCAATTTCCTCCCCTTATCAGTAATCCAGTCAGAGTGGATTAGGGCCCACTTTAAACTGGTTTGTCCTCATCTTAACTAATAAAATCTTCAAAGAGCTTCTTTCTTTCTTTTTTTTTGCAGAATGATATATAAATATATTTGCATATATGTGTATTTGCTTACAAAAATGTTATTTATATATATATATATACATATATTTTAAGAGGTGCTTAGATTACCCAAAATATTACACGGAACCCACTGGGATTCCCATGCTGCCCACCTCCCACACCTCCCATCACATCCCACACAAACATCTCCCACAATTGTGGCCCACCAATAAGTTCACACTCTCAGGACCAGTGGTTAGGATTTGAACGTTTCTTTTTGGGAGATACAGTTCAATCCATGTAACAGTAGCTGTGGCAGAATTTAGACTGCATCCAAGTTTTAAATTTTCACTGACCTCACATTTTCAGAGTTGGGGCATTGTTGCATTGAAGGAATATGATGTCTGTGGTAGACTAAAGCCATGTATAAAAGTCAAAACTCCATGTGCCGATGCTGGTTGAAAAGTCAAAACTCCACGTGGGGATGCTGGTTGTTCAGAGCTCAGTGTAGCTTTCATGGAATAACCATGTAGAATAGGATTAAGGTAGAGAATCCCCTCACTCAAAGTTCCATCAAACACACACCAGCTCCTTGTGTTGAAGGGTTTAGCCTAGTCACCCATTGAGGCTCTTGATTTTTACACTTCTGGATTGTATCTTTCCTTCTAATTCATGAATTTTTTCTACCACTATCTTCCTACTCAAGACTCTTAGAGGAAACACAGATTTGTCTGAATGGCAATTTTTTTGTTGCACATTCTAGATGCTGTAACTGGCCTAAATAAAATAAAATAAAATATAAAAAACACATGGCTAGAGGTGTTTTAAAAATGATCAATATTGCTACCAAATATTTATTTTCAATTCAACTTTCACATTCCAAGCTTCATAACAAGAAAACCATCCCTTTTTTGGAAAGTACTTTTGAGACACCCTAGTAAAACGTATGCATTAAAAAGAGAATTTGAATATACCAAAACAACAATTGAGTTATGTTTGTGAATTTGAGTGTGAAATATTTTATTTTAATTTTATAACCTTTATGAACTATGCTTATGTTATTTTACTGAATGAAAACTAAAAGAATTCTGGTTGATCTTCAAGAACTACAATTACTTCCTAAAGTCTTTCAGCTTTTTAAATATCAAAGACTTTTCAAAGTATGAAGATTTGCTGTTACTGAGGATAAGCCAATATCTATGCTACAGATATCGAAAGCAATTGCTAAGAATTTCCCAAAACTTTAGAAGAAGGCAGTATCAATAGAGTAAATGTGTAGCCTCCAATGAGGGCAAATTCATTGATTTGGACACATTCTGTATATTTGTTTCAAAAGCAATTACAGTTTCTATAGGCTTCTTTCATGCATAAAATTATCTAATATTCTTTTTTTTTCTTTTTTCATTTTGGTGTACAGTTCTATGCGATCCCCCCCAGCCCCGGCCTCCCCCCCACCCCTTGCTGTCTGTGTCCATTTGCTGGGTGATCTTCTGTGTCTGTTTCTTGCCATCTCTTCTCATTTTTCTCCTCAAGACTTCACGAGGATTTCATCCTAGGGACCTCCAATGTGGGAGAGGCACCCTGTCACTTGCACCACTTCAGTTTCTGGCTTCTGGCATGTCTTGCCTTTGCTTTCCCCTGCGTCTCTCTTTTGTTGCATCATCATCTTGCTGCATGGCTTGGCTTGCCCCACGTGGGCCTGTGGCTTACTGTGCAGGCCCAGCTTGCCTGCTCGCCTTTTAAAAAATTTTACTAGGAGGTCCTAGGGATCAAACTCGGGTCCTTCCATATGGTAGATGGATGCCCAACCACTTGAGCCACAGCCACTTCCCATCGAATATTCTTTTAAAATAAAGAATATATTTATTATTATAACAGTGCTGCATAAAATCTCAGCAGCATTAAACAGTAAGCATCTATTGAGCTCATGAATGTGTGGGTTAGGTGGAAGTTGGCTCACCCGGGCTGGGCTCAGCTGGGTATCTCAGCTTCAAGCTGTGGTATCTGAGCTGGCTCTGCTTCTCACTGTAGATTTAGGCTGGATAGGCTCTACATGTCTCTCATCGCCCTTGGAGCAGCGAGCAATCTAAAATATGTTCTTCTCATGGTGAAAGCAGAGGAAAAAGAAGAAAGATGCAAGTCTTCTTAAGTTCTTTTCTCCTGCCACTGGTAAAAGCAAGCCATAGAGTGGAGCCCAATGTTTAAAAATAGGAAAAGACATTCTGACCATGATAAGACGATGGCAATGGAGGGGTGAGGAATTGGAACTGACCATTCAATCTACCATGAAAAGGGTGAACATAAAGATGAGAGGTGGTGTCATAAAGCTAGAAAATGATGCAATAGTCAACTAGGTGAGGGTGACAATTTGAGAAGAAGCGGTCATTTTGCTCACGGTTTCTGTAGCTGACTGATGGCCCAGATTCTTTGCCCACTCCTTGGTCAACTTAGGAATTTAAGGGCAACAACTTGTAGAAAAAAATAGAGTAGACTTCTACTAAGTCTTTCAGTAAGTTTAACCAAAGCAGCAGAAATAGAAAGCTTCTGAATACTGTCCCAAATGAAAGTCTTAGAAACAGATTTTTTTTTCTAGCCTAAACACCAGGCTAAATATACTTGAAGGCTCTCAGTGTACTCACACCAGAAACAGACAATTGTCTGCTATCAGATCAATGCCAGTGAAGTGGCAAGCATCCCCTAGCCAGGGAATATGAACCGAAGAATCTCATCGGCTTTCTTCACTACCTGATTTGACATTGATTTCCAATTTTTAAAAAAAGAGCCCAAGTTAGTCCCTTTAGAGTCAAATATGAGAATAGAACGACTGCTACCACAGCCCAAATGACAAGTTTTTAGAAGGTTTATGAAGGAAGAAGGAAACCTTTCCTTTCTAATTAAAAACTCATTTTTGACCTTTATTCTTCAGCAGATTCCAGTCCAGTCAAGAAGCTGCTACAGTCTCAATTGTTTAAAACTCCAGATTTAAAACAAGTTAAATGAACACAGAAAAGGAAGTAAATCTCCCTAAATGCTGAAACAGATGTGTCTTCCACAGATATCACTAATCTTTTGATTCCAAGAGAACTTGATTTAAAGTTCCTGTCCTGATAACAATGGAGTGTAGTTTTGGGAAGTGTTTTAGCTTCTTTAGCCCCAGTCTCCTCATCTGTAAAGTGAGTTAGAGAGAGGCAAGCTATTGATGTTACCTAGGGGGCTGGCTTCTTCCATGTGGGGGTCATTGTAGGTTAGGGACTGGTCCCTCATTTTGCAGGGAGAGAAACTTTGAAACCAAAAACGAACACATACAAACCTGTGTTGTGGTAGTTAGCTTAGAAGGCAATTTCTAGAGTCAGACTCCTTGATGGGGATCCAAACTCTATCACTGATTAGTTGTGTGATCTTGGTTGGGTGTTACCTAAACCCTTTGTGCTTCAATTTCTGCATCCATTAAGCTTATAAAAATACTGCCTAGAATTGTTTGATAATGTATGCAAAATGGTTAACTTAAGGCTGGCATGTAGTAAGTGCTCAAAGAAAGTTAGCGCATATTTCTCTGCTTATCTAGCATCTCCCCTCCCTTTTACTGAAACACCCTAATTTTGTTCAAGTTTCTACCCCTCCTTTGGGTAACCCATGTGCCTCAGGGGAGTCTGGTTGACCCCGTTTCAGGGGAGGTCCTGATTGTTAGAACCCCGTAGTTCTCAAACTTTAGTGTGCATCACAATGACCAGGAGGGCTTGTTAAAACACAAATTATTGGACCTCACCCCTAGAGTTTCTGATTTAGTAAGTATGGGGTGGGACTGGTAATTTTTATTTCTAACAAGTTCCCAGGTGATGTGGATTTGCTGGTCCAGGGACCACAGTTTGAGAATCTCTGTTTAATCCAGTTCTGATGTCATATCCCCCTTTCCTGGTTGGTCCAGTGAGATACCAGAATAAGTTTACTAAGAGCTTTTAGGGAGGAAGTTTCTTTGTTCTTAGGAGCTCCTCAGGAAGCCAGTCTCTCTCCAAATGTAAGTAAACAAGAAATTACCTAGCCTTAATTGCAGTTGACCGCTTTCCTTTGATTGTTGGGGTGTCAGTCTTAGAATGAAGTCAGCCTAATGAGTGATAGATGAGAGAAATTTGATAATACTCTTGAGACGCCAGAACAACTTGTTCTGGAGGCTGTCCTCCTTTGGATTTCTGGTGAACCAATGAATACCATTGTTTAAGTAAGTTTGAGTTGAGTTCTGTTCCTTGTGGCCAAAAAGTATCCTAACCTATACAGTCATAACCATTGACAACTTTACTCAACATTTTCTACATGACAAGCACCTTGCTTCCCTCTTTGCATGCCTTATAGTATTTAAACTTCATGATAATTCGGTGAGGTAAGTATTCTTGTTATATCATTTTGCATATGAAGAAACTGAGGCCCAGAGAGTTTAAATAACTTGCCCAGTGGCGGGCAGCTATTGATAGAGGAAGATCTGAGCTTCGTGAAACCATGGGCAAGCATGCTGGGAATCA
This sequence comes from Tolypeutes matacus, assembly GCA_026826555.1. Lineage (NCBI taxonomy): Eukaryota > Metazoa > Chordata > Mammalia > Cingulata > Chlamyphoridae > Tolypeutes > Tolypeutes matacus. The sequence continues at coordinate 31,083,454 of JAKSZT010036119.1, read as the reverse complement.
TGACTAAAAGTCAAGATTCAGACCAGACCCTGCTAATCAGGATTTCTTCCTCTCCCACATCTAAAATTTTTTCTGAGCTTCTTTTCAGGTGGCCAGACTCAGCCAAAAGTGAGCAACTGGAGCATGTGTAGAAAACTTGCCCCCCAAATGACCCGGAGACGCGAAGAACTAAAATCACCTTACTCAGAAGCAAAATTATGGGGATGAGGAGTCATAGGAAGCAAAAAAAAAAATGAGAGGGATCCCTCAAAAAGAAGATAAGATGCAGCCTGCTGGCATGTTACCAACCAATCAGACTAGGCCAACCTGGATCCTGCCACTGTCTCCATCTTCCTTTCCTTTGTTTCTATCCTATAAATCTCTAGTTCTTGGATTGGGGAGACAGATTTTAGCTTGCCTCCTTTCTCCTTGCTGGTCGATTTTGCAATAAATCTCTTTTCTCAAAATCCTGGTGTCAATCCTGGTATTGACTTCCGTGCACATCGGCCAGTGAGCCCATTGCTTGATAACAGTCACGTGTCTGAAACCTAATCCAAAGGCCAAGCCATAATTGCTTCATCTTTCTTTTCATGGCAGAAATAGTCTCCCTTTGCATTGAACGCTCTCCAGACTATCCACAGCAGAGCACTAGGGGACTGGGAAGCTGGATTAATACCAGAGATGGCTAATTAAACGTGGATGGGAAAACGGAGGGGAAGAATTCTGATGGAATAGTTTATGAGTTCATGAAGGTTCAGAAGGTGAGGTCCAACGGACATGCCTTTTCCAGAAAAAAGAGTAGAGCTCTGTGCTTTCCTTCCCTGGACAGGGCAGCAGGATCCCTGCCAACTTCTGTTCTCTTGTTCTCTCTCTTTAAACTTTAATTCAGTTACACTTCCTTTCTACCCACTTACGTTCACCTTGTGCTACCTTAATTCAACTTAGCTGTTCTCTAATCTTCTTAAACACAACTTTACAGACAATTCCTACCTTGCTTCTTCAGTAGGTTAGACTCACCCATTTCAAACATACAAGTAAATATAGAAAATAATTTATCACCTGCACATGTAAAACCAACCCATTTATCAGAGGTTAACATTTTATCCATTTACCTCATGCCTCTCAAAGAAATTACAGAAAGCCATATCTTGAAGTGACTGGGTATTCTCATGTTTGTTTTTATATTTTAACTATACATATAGTATTGTTTGGAATGTTTAAAAGTTTATTTAATGGCAAACTTGTATATACTGTACAAATCATTTTGCAATTTGCTTTTTTCTATCAATATTTTTTTCAAGAATGAATTTATTGTAATGGCTTACAGTGTTCCATTTTATGAATAAATCACATTTGATTTTCCATTCTAATGAGCAGTTAGTTTTGTTCCAGTTTTTCTCTTTTACAAATAGTACAATAGGCATTTTCAAACATCTCTCACTGTGTACATGTACCCAGGTATCTCTAGGGTAGGTATACAAGGGTGGAACTGCCAAGTTGAAGGTGTGTGCCTCATCTTCAAATTTACTAGATATTATTTTGCTTCCCAAAGTGTTGCAACAATTTGCCCTCCTACTAGTTACCTGTGAATTTCCATTTCCATTTTTGTTGCCAACAGTTTGTATTAATAGCTTTACCATTAAAAAAAAAAGATTTTATTTATATTGTGAAAAAATCGACATGTTCCCCACTGAATTTTATTTTTTATTTTAAAAGAAGATTTAGATTGTATAAATGTTACATAAAAAAGACACAGTATTCCCATATTCCCCACCCTCTCCCCCTTCCACACTTACCCACATTAACAACATCTTTTATTAGTGCCCCACTAAATTTCAAGGTCACATTTGTCATATACTAAATTCCAATATATAAACCTGGGTCTTTCCCACTTGTCTGCTGTCTATAACATTGTTTGTAGTCTGTTCCAATTCTACATTGTCTAACCTTGCTCAGAGATAACATTATAATGAATCTCGATGTCTGCTAGGGTGAGGACCCCTTCATTATTCTACTTCAAAATTGTCCTGGTTATCCTTTGCTCTTTGTTGTTTTATGGGAATTTTAGCACCAGTTTGACAAGTTCTATTAAAAAATTTCTAGGAGGATTTGACTGGAATGCATTGACTTTATAGATTAATTTGGAGAGAATTGCTGTCTTTGAAATATTGAGTCTTTTTTACCCATGAACATGCTGCATTTTCCATTATTTCATGTTTTAAAAATTTACATCCTCCAATAAAATTTTATACTGTTTTCATAATATTAATGTGTATCTTTTGTCAGATTTGTTTCTATGTGCCTTGTATTTTTGTTGCTACTGTGACTGATAGAATTTTTAAATTATATTTTTTAATTGAATGTTGCTGGTGTATAGAGATGTTATTGATTTTTATATATTACTTTGTATCCACCAAGCTCTTATTGCTTTTAATAGTTTCTTTATACATTCTCATAGATTTTTCCATGTAGACAATCATATCATCTGTGAATAATGGCAGTTTTGATTCTTTTTTCCAATTTTCACATCTTTTTTTGCCCCCGGGTCTTTTTGCTTTAGCTAGGACATCCAGGAAAATGCTGAATACAAGTGATACTGAAGGGCATCCTTACTCCTTAAAATGGAATGCTTTAGGAGTGGGTGCAGCTCAATGGTTGAGCACTTGCTTAGCATATATGAGATCCTGGGTTCAATCCCTGGTACCTCCTTTAAAAAAAAAAAAAAAAAAAAAGGAATGTTTTAAACATTTCCCAATTCAGCATAATATTTGCTGAAGGTTTTTGGTAGATAACCCTTTAACACATAAAGTTTTCCTCCAGTTGTGGTTTCTGAGAGTTTTTATTATGAGTGGATGTTTAATTTCAACTGATCTTCTGTATCTTTTGAGATGACCATATAGGTTTTCTCCTTTTATCTATTAGGGATGTGTAGTGCCTTTATTGATTTTTCTAATGTTAAATTGTCTTTGCATGCCTGAGATAAGCCTTATTTGGTCATGGGGCATTTATTCTTTAAATACCCCACTGCATTTGCTTGTTAATAAATTATTTAAGATTTTTTCATCTATGTTCATCAGTGAGGTTGGCCTGTAATTTTCTTTTTTTAAATATTATCCTTCTCAGGTTTGGGCATTAAGATTACATTAGCCTCATAAAATGTGTTGCTCTGTATATGCTCTGTAACAATTGCATAATTTGGGAAATACTTGTTCCTTGGAGACTCCTTGAAGGAATTTTCCTGTGCAATTATTTGGGCCCTTTTTTAGGGGGGGAGTGGTGGTGGGGAGCATAGGTTTTAAATTACAGATTCAACTTCTTTAATAAACATATTAATTCAGGTATTCTGTTTTTCTTTTCATGACAGAGTTTTGGTAATTAAGTTTTTTTGGGGGGGAAATTTAGCTTTTCTAGATTTTAAGCTTATTGGCATTGAGTTGTTCACAGTATTATCTTATGAGACTTAAAATTTCTAATTTCTAATCTGTAATTATGTAACTTTATGCCTAATCTGGATAATTTGTGCCTTATTTCTTTTTCTCATTCAAACTTGCCAGGGGATTGGCTTATTTATTTATTTATTTTTTGCAAATACTCTATATGATGAACTTCCATATGATGAAAATTTACCCTTAAATTTTTCATTTCATTTCTTCTTTTTCCCCTCCTTAGTTTGAGTTTACTTTTCTAACTTTTTGAAATAGATGCTAAATTAATTACATTTGATCTTCTTATTGAATATATGCATTTAAGGCTACAACTGCTCCTAAGTACTGATTGAGTTTCACCCATCAATTTTTTTTTTTAATTCTCTTTTTTTTTTTTTTATTATGGGTAAAAATCAAAATTCTCACAATACATACAAAGATTTATTTATTTCTCCATGTCTGTTCATTGTGTCCTCATTTTTCTTTTTTAGGAGGCACCAGAAATTGAATCCTGGACCTCCTGCATGGGACAGAGATGCCTAATTTCTTGAGCCACCTCTGCTCCCTGCTTTGTTGTGTCTGTCATTATGTTTTCCTCCTTGCATCTCTTGTTGCATCATCTTGATGCATCATCTTGCTGCGCCAGCCCTCGCATCAGCTCACTGTCTTGCTCATCTTCTTTAGGAGGCACCCAGAACCGATGTGGTAGGCAGGAGCTCAGTCGCTTGAGTCATCTGCTTCCCACCCATCAATTTTGATGTGTAGTACTCTTATTGACATTCAGGTCTAAATATTGATACCTTTCACTATTATTTATTTGAGGTCCCATATTATTTAAAAGGTATTTTACAATTTCTGAACATACATAGTTTGGGGTTTTATTTTTTAGCTATTGTTTTCTAATTTTATAGTATTTGGTCATACAATGTGGTTTATATGCTACAGAGTGTTTTAAATTTGTTGAATCTTGCTTTGTGGACAAGACTCTGTCAGTCTTTGGTGATGATTTACATGTTCTTGAAAATAATATACATTCTCTAATTTCTGGGTGAAGAATATAAGTTGAAGTCCATTTGGTCAAATTTATTGTGTTGTCTAAGTCTCTCATTTCCTACTAGCTTTTTATCCAACAACTACTGCAAGATATGTGTTAACAGTCCCCCCGCCCCCATTATTGTGGATTTGTTCATTACTTCCTGTGAGTTTTTCATTTTTGCTTTATGTATTTTGAGGTTATGTTATTAAGTATATACAGGTTCAGGATTATGATATATTTCTGACAAATTATTCCTTTTATCATTACATAGTGATATTTTAAATCTTATAATGTGTTTGCTCTTAAAATCTATTTTTGTCTGATTTAATATGACCGTATCAAATTTTTTTTGTTAGTGTTTGCCTATTATAATTTTTCACTTCTTTACTTTCAACCTTTTTACCATTATGTTGTAATTATGTCTTTTATAATTAGTATATAATTGGAATATATGTGTTTAAAAACTAATGTAAGACTAGTGAGTTTCGTCTGTAATATTTATTGTGATTACTGATATCCCTATTCATTTCTACCACCTTATCTTGTACTTTATAATTACCACACATTTCTTTGATTCTACCCCCCGCATCCTCTCTCTCTTTTAGCCTTTTGTTTGTCTATCTGTTTGTTTGGGTGGGATCTGTTAGATTGATTCAAAATTCTTTATTCTTCTGTACTTTCTTACCCCACCACCCAATCCCAGAAATTATACACTATTCTACTTTTTTAAGTGTTGCCATCATATTTTTAGCATGCACATGTGACTTAAAAAATTTAAATATAATCAATAGAGCTTCTCTTTTCACGAAAAAACGGGAGCTCCTGTCTTTCATGTTATTATTATATAACATTTAATTCTATCTTTTAAAATACACACACACACACACACACAGAAAGACCAATCAATATTTTCCGCATTGTTTTATGCAATCAGTGCTTTCCTGTTTCTTTGTGTATTTATTCTCCTTCATTGTAGGTTCAATTTCCCTCTTCTTGAAGAACATCCTTTAGTAATTTTTAAAAAGGTCCTGTGAGTGGTGCATTCAATATCAATATTTGTTAGTCTGAAATGTCTTTATTTTGATCTCACTAATTTTTTTTTTTAATTTGAGGTATAGTTAAGATATAATAAACACACATGGTTCAGTTCAGTTTTGACAAGCTACCGTCCAAAATAAGATATTGGTCTTTTCCACAACCCAAGGAAATTTCCTTGTGCTTTTTCCTGACAATTCTCATTGTCCCAGGGACTACCACTGTTCTGTTTTCTAATATAATTAAATTAGTTAGTCTCTTCTAGAATATCAAATAAATGAATCAATAAATGAATCACACAGTACTCTTTAATTGGCTCACAATAATGTTTGATTCATCCATGCTGTTGTGTGTTTAGTATTTTATTCTTTTTTATTGTCAGCAGTACTTTGTTCGTGAATACCCCCATTTGTTTATCCATTCTCTTGCTGATATATTGTGGGTTTTCCCACATAACAGCCTTATCCCTGGACATGTGTTTGTTTTTCTGAGACCTTAAGCTGTCATTCAGGAAGCCAAATCCCATTCTCTGACACAGTCTGACAATACCAGCTGTTCACTTCATGAAATCTCATGCCTTTTTTCTCTTTGAAATTTCCTAACATTAGCTGGGATATAAATACTAATGTTGTTCCCATTTCCTTTGGCTTCTTTTTGAGAAGTATCTCAAAATCCCAGGCTTTTTCTGATAGTGCCATTGCTCTTTATATTACTTAGGATTTTGGAGTGGTTGGTGTGTGGGATAACTGCCAATGGGATCCTCATACATGACGATCAGTTGTAACTTTTGTAGAACATTTACTATGTATCAGATATTTAGTTAAGTACTCAATTCAGAGTATCTCATTTAATCCTTACCACAATCCTATGGTTATTCCACTTTACAGGTAAGTACACAGCAAGATGACACACCTAATAAACGGTGAGCCAGGATTTGATCTCAGACCATCTCTCGATCTAGCATTCTTAAAAATTATTCTGCATTGGTGACAAGAAAGTAAACTCCACTTTTAGCCTTGTCAGAACATCTTCATACATTCCATCAGAAGAATTACTCAGTATATCTTTCTTCTAAGGCCAATGAACTTGCTAGTTACCTGTGGATCTTTCTGTTCTGTGATTCATAAGCTACTCAGTCTTCCCTAGGAAGTTTGGCTCACTCTCTAGGGAAAGCCCCATTTCTATGTATTGCTCCATTGTTCAGAGATCTTTTTCCTTCCCTTTCTTTTTAGGGGTGAACAGCTTACCAGAAGGAAACCAGAAGGGAAGAATTAAATCTCTGTCTTTACAGGCAGGACAAAGTACTGTTCTCCAGGCTTCTGAAATACCTTTTAGTTATTCAGTAACTATTTCACAATCTACCTGGGTATTCAGTTAGAGAGTTGCTTGCCTTAATTAACCAGTGGTAATTAACTGCATCTTGGGCCTCAGTGGAGTTTTTGTATTTGGTTATTTCCCAGTTACTACAAAGATAGCTTTAAATCTCTCAGGGGATGTTAAATGATTTCTTTCTTGTACCTTTGAAGTAGAACAGCTGATTCCCCAGAGAATTTTGGTGCCCTATTTATGTTATGAAGCTAGTAAATTTAGATGAGGTAGAAAGGCCAATAGGCTACTTATAATTTAAACTTTCCCAGATTGTCCCTAACCCCATGGTATAGGAGAAAAAACAGAATATAGTGATTGCGGAAGAAATATGTTGAGATTTGGTCTATAGAGCCAATGTAAAACATAAGGAAAATGCAGTTGTTGGAATAATTCAAGTCAAGTCCATGTTGGAGGGAGACAAAACAAACAAAGGGGAAATGGCCAAGAAGAAAGGGGAAAGGTTAGGAACAAAGCATGTGAGAGACTTTGACCAATTTTGAAGAAATGTTGCACCTGACAATGTTAAACAGGCAAAGATGACTTTATTCATAGCCACCATGGTAGGGGACAAGCACAGCAAGCTTTTCAAGGACTGGGAGTAGGTTGGGAGATGATGAAGGGATTGATCACTGGGAAGGGCAAGTGATTCTGAGGTTGCAATTAGGATTCCTTGGTTTGGAATGCTTCCTTTATAGTAATTAGGCCACATAGAGTCTGTAAGTTCAGGGAGGGAAGAAGAAGGAGATAAGGACCTAGTTAGGAGCTTCTCAGGAGCCTGGATAGTGTAAGGGCTGAGGAGAGAGGGAGAAACATGTTTAAAGTTTAGTCAAGCTAAAGGGAAGTTAGTGTCATTTTGGTCATCCTTAAATGATGAAGGATGAAAAAGGATGATCGAATATCTCAAAGTCACATGGAAAGGGCAGGAATCAGGAAGATTCGTCCGGAGTGGAGAGTCATGACTTCAAGATACTAATGAGGAATTTGGAAGATGACACCAGGATTTGATTTATGCTTCCAGAGAAAAACTCAATTTGATACTAAAGAGTCAGAAAGAATGGAAAGCCCCAAGGTAGAATTTGGGACTGTTCTCTTGGTCCAAATTCTTGCTCCTTGTGTAACTGGATTCTGTTTAGGTCCTTGGCTAAACTGCAGGAAATGAATTTCAAGCGCACACCACGTTGAATGGGCCAGTAATTTATTAAGGTAGGGAGGGAAGAGAAATGGGAGAAAAGAATAGATCTCAGGTAAAGAAGAAGGGGCTGAAGAGTGATAAAGAGGGCTGGTTTATAGACTACAATTTCCCATTATAGATTATAAATGCCCAGGTTTTATTTGCATATTGATCCAGGTGGGGGCAATGAAGGCCAGAAGAAGGGTCCAAAGGCAAGAGAGAGAGAGAGAGAGAGAGAGAGAGAGAGAGAGAGAGAGAGAGA
>JAKSZT010036119.1:30985937-31075168 GCA_026826555.1 Tolypeutes matacus | reverse complement strand
AGAGAGAGAGAGAGAGAGAGAGAGAGAGAGAGAGAGAGAGAGAGAGAGAGAGAGAGAGATTGGGCCATTGCACTTGCTTTTTAAACTGTTAATTATTGTGCCTCTTTGCTAATGACACGGGAGGAGTCCCAGCTGTTTTGATTGATTACCCCACCCATCAATCCCCCAGGAGGGCCCAAAAATAAGGCCCCTGGAGAATATCTGGAGCTTCTCCTGGCTTCCAGAGGAAATCTCATTCCGGATGGCAGAATCTTGTGATGGTCTTCCAGCAGCCATCTTGGGGGTACTTCTTGCCAGGTTCCAGATCCGTCTATTGATTCCCTATCTAGCCTGCTTCACTTGTATTGCACTAGCAAGCAGAGAACTGGCATTATGTACTGTTGGGTGTTATAATGCCCACAGGGGACCTCTCACCTCATTGGAACCTTGAGGAAACCTGTCTGTATTGAGGCTCAATCAGGATGAAGTGTATAGCAGACACCAATACATGTCCAGAGGTGGCCTATCTAGTGATTCCATGGTTGGCCGGACGTCAGGTTCTCCCTAACCAGAAGAGCTATTTCTCTTCAGGAGCAGTCATGAAGGAGAGAGAGAGAAGTGTCTCTTGGGTTGGTCAAGGAGCCGTATCCCCTGGTCTCTGAGTCTGATGCAGTAATGTGGAGAGAAGCAAGGATTCTTTTGCTACCGATTTCCTGTTCAACCTTAGGACGTGGGTTATTTTAAAGGCTCCCAGGGCTGTTTGGAGTGAAGTCTTGTAACTGGGCCTCACACCCCCACACCCTGAAGGGCTGGATGGTTCCTTGAAAGGGTTGGGATCTCAAGTGAATGAGCTACGGTTTAGGCCCTATGGGCAGGGAAAAGCTCTGGCTGCTGAGTGAGGGAGGAAAAATGTTGCCTCTCATGGCCCTCTTCCTCACCTGAATTGGGTGAGCAGAATCTGAAGCCTCAAGGGCAGTGGTGGTGGGTCAGTGACACCCCAGTGGGTGTCAGTGTTCAGGGCTGAGCACTGGTGGTTGTAGCAAAGGACTGAGACCAGAAAGAAGCAGCACACCTGGGAGCCATAATAAACCCATGAGGAAGGGAAGAGGGTCTCCTACATACCCCTCACTGCACAGGGGGCAAAGAAATCAGAGCATGGATGGATGGGTGGAAGCTGGGCAGGGCTGAGGCCTAGAAAGAAAACTTGCATCTGAGATAGTGATCTGGGGCTTTGATTTTCCCCATGGTGGGCCTGGCCCCTGGAGACACAGGTCTTGTGAGACTGGAGGATTTGTGTAAGACTTCTTTAAAGTGTTATAATTAAAAGCCTTTGGAAATATCCATGAGCCTTGCATTAATGCCACTCTGCGCACCTTAGCTTCCTCACTCAAGCTGCTATATACCGAAACAGAATTCTGAGCTGCAGCAATGGGATCAACTGATTTTGTTGTTAAGTAGCTTCTAAGAGCATTTTGAAGTCTCAAAAATGCCAATGAGGAAAATCTCTTCTAATCCCCTTCTCCCCTTTCCAGCTTCCCCTCTCTGTTGGCCTCAGAAATAGATTAACATTTGTTATACCTCCATTGTAAGCAGTCAAGCAAGCAATCAGCATTTTATCTTTGGTATTTGATTGAAGGTAGAAGGTATTTTTCATTTATATTTTTGCCTGAAGGGAAAGGGGAAGCAGATAAAGAGAAGAAAAGGTATTGCTATGATGTACTCCTCCTGGATATAAAAGTTGTAATCTAATGTCCTACTCTAGCTCTTTTCATTTCAATGAATATTCCTCCTTTATCTCACACAACAACCAATACTGGGATATTGTTACCTGATATGTAGGAGAATATTGCAGAGGTAATGGAATTGTTTCAAACATCTGCTAAAATGTTTATAAATTTGTCCCCACTCTTTATTTTTACCTTCAATAGAATAATTTGGATTTATGCATTTGCTATTTTAGAATGCACTTTGAAAAATAACTTACATTACAAGTAAACAATTAAGAAAGATTGGGAGCAACATATTTCAGGTTCAAAATGTAGATGCAAATCTTTATTATTCTAATGCTAAAGACAATAACAAAAGCATTATTCTGAAGGATAATATTAAAATAAACAGAAGTATATACACAAAGTAACTCCTCTCTATAGAAAATTCATGCATACTAAGTACAAATGAATATTGGATACACTACAACGTAGTATTAATACCTTATATTTATTTAGATTTTTAAATTTTATGAATACACTCAAACACACTACTCATTTAGTCATTTTTTTTTTCCAGTTGAACAATTCTCTCTACCTCTGGGTTTTCATAGATGGAGAAGGACTTCTTACCCTTCTTACCCTGAGGATTAAATTTCAGATCATGGAAATGAGGTGGAAAATAAAAAACAAAGAATTAACTACCAAATTTTTTCATTAAAGGATTTTTCTTCTTGGGGAAAATTTAATGGAGGAAATCAGGAGAAATATTTTCCTTGAATAATTTCCATATTTCCATTTTTCGACATTAACCCGTGGCCATGGGAGGAGTTTGGAGGACATTCATCAGGTTTGTCTTAGGCATAGTGATCAAGAGGAGGCTGCAGTATTTGACTTGGGTAAAGGAAAATGTGTAAGAATACCTAGATTCTAATTAACTTTGCCAGTCAGTGGCACTTAAGGTTTATAAGACAAAATGGAAGAGAAACTTGTTAAGGAAGATTGCCACAGGTGCTGGAGGTGATAAAAAAATAGATAACAAAGAGTTTCTGTATTCTGCCTCCCCCATTAATTTGGGAATCAAAATAAGAAGAGTTTGCAGGAATTATGCAAAGAAAAATAATATATATATATATATAAAAGCATATAAAATGTAAAGACAGTTTCTTATTATGAGCGCAATCTGTGTTTAATATGGAAAAATTAAAAAAATACAAATAAGAAAATAAAAAATTCATAAACCCATCATTTAGAAATAATTTTATTTATTTCTTTTTACGTGTACATCATATAGTAATATGTGAGAACTAATAATTATTTTTGAAACCAGGAAAGAAATTCTTTGAGGGAAAGAATAATTTTTTTTAAGGAAAATTCAATTATGGATTTTCCAGGTTTGAAAGAGGAAGCCCAAAGCCTGGGTCTTGTTTAAAACATTACCGTGCTCTGCAGTATCCAGTTCTTTCCTACTGGACCCCCTTGTAGTTAGGCCAGGAGAGGTGACTAATCCTGGCTAATGAGCTGTGAGTGAAGTAGGATGAGTATATGATGTGTGCCACTTCCAACACTGAAAACTGGGAACAAAATCTCCATCTGCTTTTTTCCCATTTGTGTGATGGAGCTAATATATTCATTTCTTCACAACTCTCTATTCAGTGACTGCATGTTGATAGCTTGAAATTGGCCATGACTGGAATGTTTACACCATGGCAATCAACAAATGCTACCCATGATGACCTTTCCTCCCAAAGAACCAGTTAGTAAACATTTACCAGCACATCACTGCTTCTTCCCCACTCATGGTGAATACTGAAGCCACTGCTTAATGATGGTGACTCCATCAACCTGGACTTTCTCTGCCAACCCATGAGAAATAAATCTTGGTCTTTAAGCCACTGAAGCTTTGGGATTGTTTTGTTACTACTGCATAATCTAACCCAGTGGTTCTCAAACTGTGGTCTACAGACAAACAACAGCAACATGACTTACGAACTAGTTAAAATGCAAATTCTCACTTTATACCAAAAGCTAGAGTAACAAAAGAAAAAAATAGATAAATGAGATTTCATTAAAATTTAAAACTTTTGTGCATAAAGGACTTCATCATGAAAGTAAAAAGCCAACCCACAGAATGGGAGAAAATATTGGGAAACCACATATTCAATATGGGTTTAATATCCAAAATATATAAAATGATCCTACAACTCAATAACAAAAAGTGAAACAACTCAATTAAAGAAATGGACAAAAGACTCAAATAGACATTTCTCCAAAGAAGATATACAAATAGCCAAAAAACACATGAAAAGATGTTCAACAACATTAGTCATTAGGGAAATGCAAATCAAAACCACAATGAGGTACCAATTCACACCCACTAGAATGGCTCCTATTAAAAAAGCAGAAAATATCAAGTGTTGAAAAGGATGTGGAGAAGTAGGAATACTTGTTTATTGTTGGTAGGAATGTAAAATGGTGCAGCCACTGTAGAAGACAGTTTGGTGGTTCTTCAGAAAGCTACGTATAGAATTACCATATGACCTAGCAATCCCACAACTAGGTACATACCCAAAAGAATTGAAAGTAGGGACTCAAGCAGATAGTTGCACACTTGATGTTCATAGCAGCATTATTCACAATTGCCCAAAATGTGGAAGCACTCCAAGTGTTTATCAACAGATGGATAAACAAAATGTGGTATATACATAACAATGGACTATTGTTCAGCTATAAAAAGGAATGAAGTTCTGATTCGTGTGACAACATGGGTAAATCTTAAAGAGAGCATGTTGCGTGAAATAAAGCCAGCCATGAAAGGACAAATATTATACAATCTCACTGATATGAAATAATTAGAAAGAGCAAATTCATAGAGTCAGAAACTAGAATAAAGGTTACCAGGGGTCTGGGGTGGGTGTAGGGAATAGGAAATTAGTTCTTAATGCATACAGAGTTTCTGTTTGGGGTGATGGAAATGTTTTAATAATGGATGGTGGTGATGGAAGCACAACATGTGAAATAAGTAATTAACACCATTAGTTATATATTTGAAGGTGGTTAAAAAGTAATTTTTGGTTTTATATATGTTATTAGAATAAAAAAAAAAAAAAACCCATAGGACTATACTACAACATAAACAGTGAGCCCGAATGTAAATTATGGACCATAGTTAATAGTATAATTATTATAATATTGTTTCATCAATTGTAACAAAGCTACCACACTAATGCAGAGGGGGGGTATATGGGAACTCTGTATTTCCTGCATGCTTTTTCTGTGAACCTACAACTTCTCTAATAAAAAAATAATCAATAGCCTCTTATACCTAGCCTATTGTGGACCTGTAGTGCCTCCTGAAATTTATAGTTTTCTTTTGGATCACTTTTGAATTAGCTGAAGAAAGGACCCTTCTCCCCCAGTTTTTGTTTTCCTTTCATTGATCCATTGGTCTGGAAAGAAACTTGAAAAGTAAGTGGTCAGGCCCTGTACCATAAAACTCTCCCAGCCCCACCCCCCATCATACATTTCATAGGATGACTTTATATATTTGGAATCAGAACTGTGGAAGATTCAGTTTTGTACCTCAGAAAAAACATGTTTTTGATCTTAATCCATTCCTATGGATGTGAACCCATTATAAAAAGGGCTTTTAAAAATTAAACTATCCCCTAATTTTTTATTTCTTTACATCAATACATTAAATGTTTTCCAAATGCAATTAGTTGACATTCTTTTTATAGGTATAAATCAAATAAACATAAAAAAAAATGGTTACAGGTTAAATAATATTTTTCTAAGATGTGTACATGCCGAACTTATGACAAACCCCATGTTTTCAATAAACATAAGTCTGATTTTCCTCTTTACAGTAAATATTTAATTTTCTGATTTCTAGTTTACAGGTTTTTTAAATGGACAAGAATGATTTTACCTCTTCAATATTACTTTTATATCAGTTCAATATATTTTGACTCCATATATATGGCAATACATAGTAGCTATACATTTTAACTGTTAGCATGTATTTCTTTTAACATGGGGATGTAACACGAACAACCACCATCTAAAAAATAGAGTACATGATTATTTTGGTGGTTTTACACTCTTTTCTCTAATTGTAAACTTTCTAAGAATTAAAGAACCCTGAAAATATTAAATTTGACTTTCACCTTTATAGTATTTCCATTTTTCCCTGAAAAAGATCTTACAATATATAATATTGCTGGAACAGACCATTTGTTTATATTATGAAAAAATTAGTGGAACAAGGTATTATATAACTGATATGTGGAATGTTGTAGTTATTTCTCTGAATCATTAGGAAAATGTTCGAAGGTAAAAAACAAAGCAAAATATGGCTGTGGTCCTTAAACTATTTTGAAGACGATAGTTTAGTCTGGGCTAAAATGTCTTTTTATGCACAATAATCACCCCCCCTCAAATCCCTTTAAACAAAAAGTACACGAAGCAGTACAATAGCAAAAATCAAGGAGCACAAACTATTTTCAAGATCAGAAAATCTCTAGTAGAAAGATATAGTAAGAGTAGATTTCTTTGGAGAGTTAATCAGTTAGCTTGTAATTCATTATGAAGAGTTCTCTTTCCTGATATAGGGAGAGTCTGCTCTATTTGAAGATTTCCTTCCATTTTCAGTTCCTTTTCTAGAAGACCTTCATTTACTCGTTGTTTGTTTCTTCTTCACACATAGGACCTGAAAAGTAGACTCTTCCTGCCACTTCTGAAGCTGGACATTAATTAAATTCCATGTAATGTATGCTTGGATAGTGCAACTGCATGACAGAGCAGCAATTTTAGCAGCCAACACATTGATGTTTCCAGTAATGATATCTTGCTTCTGAGTCTCTGCCGGATGGGTGGCAGCTGCCTCACTCTCGGGAGGCTCCTCACAGAGCCAAGGCCACAGCCACTCTGGGCCTTCACTTCCCATCCCAGAGCCGTCCCCAGCTGCCGCAGCCCCCAGGAAAAATTGAAAGCTAAAAATAGGACTTTTTGATGTACTTACTTCAGTCAAGGTGTGACCAACTGAATCAGAAAGGGTCTTAATCTTGTGGGGAGGAGCCAGAAGTAGGAAACCAGCAGGAACTGGAAATAGAAAGGAAAGGATATTGCCACATGACAGGAAAGCCAAGGAAACCTAAGGACTGCCGTCCGGGAGAAAGCAAGCCTTCCAGTCTCCACATCCGCGAGACAACAAATTCCTGCTGTTTAAGGTGACCTATAATGTGTGGTATTTGTCAGAGTAGTATGGAAACTAAGGCGAGAAACTAATGAGGATTAAGGATGGGAAAGGAAGAGATTGTGGACGTTGGAAAAAAGTGTGTAAAGTATTTTTGTCCGTATGATAAAACCAACTGGACTCAAAGAAAAGCTGCTGAATTATTTGGCCTGATTCAAGAACACAACCTCTTTTGTTTCTCTTTGCCCTAGAAACGGCTCTATATTGGGGGCTAGGATAAGTCCAAACTTTTGGCAATGGAAAAGAACCCAGAAACATCAAAAGTTTGTCTCCTGAAGTTGTATGTAAAGAATGAGTTAGCGTGGTGCCCAAAGCCCTTCAAATTTCCGCTCTGCTCATGGTTCCGCTTTTGTCTTGGCTCCTACTTACTGCGCACTCTATGTTCTGGCCTTATTGAATTCTTTGCAGTTCCCCATTACGTGGTTCTTTCTCTTAAGTCTTGGCCTTTTCCATATGCTATCCCTCTGCCTAGAATTTCTTCCCCCTTCTCACTTCACTTCTTGTGCTTTCAGTTACAGCTCAGACATCACCTTTCTGCAGAAGCGTTCTCTGAATTCTGCTCTGAAGGAATTAGGTGCATCTTCCCTCTGCTTCCATCACATTCAGTGCTTATAACACAGTATGATAATTTTCTGTTTACTCATTTGTTCCCTCACACTAGACTGGAGCTGCTGCAGCATGAGGACAGTGTCTAGTTCCCACGAATCATTTAGCAGAGTGGCTGACATTTGTTAGGCTATCAGAAATAGAAATGAACAAAGAATTTCAAAATAACAAACAAGAGCCCTTTTGAAGTTTTGGGTTTACCGTATAAATCCAAATCAATTAATTATTTTTTTCTGAGAGACTGCTCTATGCCTGTACCTTATTAAATGCCCTGGTAGATACAAAAATGAACAAGTTTTAAGACACAAGTGTTAAGAGGTTCACCAGCTGTTGAGAAACTTACAATTAATAGTTCTGATATTAATTCATTCTACTCAACAATTGAACAATTGAAGAAGAGGAAGTGGCAAACATTTGGAGCATTTATTATTTTCTGTACATGCAGAAGCTAAATAGAGAACAGAGGAGTATCAAAACTTTTAAAGTTGCATTACTATGAACCAAATATATTGTGTAATATATTGTTTGATTAAAAAAATTTACATGTATCCATTACATTTAATTGAGAAATGTATATATTTATTCATCTGTGTTTACTTTTTAGTTTTTAATTGTTTATGTTTTCAATTATTAAATGTACAAAATAAAGTTAAAAAAGAACTTTTAAAGTTAAAATGTAGGTAAAGCAAGATTTGACAACTTAAAAATATAATGACTTAGACGTTTTCAAGATAATTCACATACAGGTAATTGTGCGGTTTCTTCTTGTGAAGATATCTAAGCTTCCAAACTGTCATAAAATTACAACTTAACTTTCCCAACATAATCTGTTATCAGTTCCTGTTTCATGTTAGTTTTCTGTGTGTGCACGATTTAATAGAAGCTGTCTTAAGTGTTTTCCTCTTTGTTAAACAGTTTTCCAAAATCTATAATTCAGTGAGATAGTAAGTAGTTGCATTTATTTCTATACAATTCAGCTCTGTAGAGCCGACTGTGAATTCAGCGGGGCGTTCTTGTGCTAGCCGGTTTTTGTTATCAGCTACACAACATGAAAGAGGATTGTATTTCTCTGCTAATGGAAGAGACTGACAGAAAATAAAGTCCCAAAGTATTTTAAAACACTGGTTTTGAATTACAGCCTTGAGATCTACAGGTTAAAGAAGAGTGCAAATTTTGGAATAGCTATATCAGTTACTTGGAGAAAAGTATTTAATTTGGGACAAAAGGGGTCCCGTTTTCCTTTTACATTAAATGAAATTACCAATTCTTTTTATGTGCTGAACTCAAACATTCAAATTTTATAGAATGTTCCTTCCTCATCAAACTCTGTTCTTCCATTTCATCTCTCAAATTTTAAGTATGATAGGGCATGAGCCTGAACTTTAATTTCAGCATTTCAAAAATATGTCATTAGGAAGCTCTCTTTTTTCAAGGAAGACTTTAGGATAAAAAGAGACTTTAATTCAGAAGGGTCTTCCAATTACAATCTCTTCAATGCAACTCCTCCAATGATATTTAGCCCAAAAATATAGATTTTTTTTTCCAAAGTAGAGGCAACAAAAATCATGGAAGCAATATGCTTTTCCATACTATTTTTATGTTTTTTGACATTCTTTTAATGTTAATATGTAAATGAATTTTGCTAACACAGGGGCAGTGAAAAAATTTTCCAGGTGATTTTATTTCTAGAGTATTTTTTTCCTGTAGTTTTTTTTTTTTTTCGATTCAGAGTGAATTTCCTTTGGCAAATATATAGACTATAACAATTGGAAAAGCCCAAACATAGCAAAACCCTCCCAGAAATATCTACTCTTTTCTACTTTCATGCTTTGGAACAAGTTGATGTAGGTCAAAACCAATTAAAGTGAACAGAGATTTGAGTTATGATGCTATTTGTTAAAATGGAATTTGACATATTTCTCTAATTATCCAATCTGGTATCAATAGAATTATTCTCTTTTGACTCAACTGATAGGAAATTAGTTCCAAATGCTTTTCAGCATTTTGGCCATTTTTCCCTGGGCACTCTTCAGATGTTTTCCTTTAATTGCCTTCAAAAATCTCATTTTCAAATTACATGGCAAATTCAGCTACCCAGCTACAAGAACACCATGAGAAATGCCCCAAGAAGCAGCATCCAGTTAAGCTCATTTTTAATATTTCTCCTTGACATAAGTTGAGCAGCTGATGATATGGATTAAATGACCACTATAACTTAATTTTTTATGACAAACCCATCACTGTTCACATTTACATTAGGGAAAACTAGGACTTATAATGTTTCAATGTCCAAGGTCTCAAACTTAGTTTTTGAGAGGTGGCATGATGTAGTAGGGTTATCTACGGTTGGGTTCAAATTTTAGTTCCAGCCTTAGCTTTGTTACCTTGATTAACTTTAGCTCTCTGATACTTGGTTAATTCACCAGCAGAATGGGTATAATAATATTCACATTAGAGAGTTGTTATGAGATTAACTTTGATTATACATGGAAAGAATCTAACGCTGTGTTGGGCACATGGAAAGTGCTTAATAAATATAATCTTCTCTCTACCCACCACCTCATCTTTCCCATTCTTCACCTTTACTGATTAGACTGAATCACTGGCTGTTTTCCAAAGTATGGAATGAAGATGTTGAAATCTATTTGTTGAGATTTGAGGGACTGTTAAAGGCTTTTTGTCCCCAAATACTTTCCTGGCATATTTCCGGAATATTTGCTTTTAGAAATTAATTTTTTGGGGAGAGATAAGGCCTTATATCTGGAACTCCTCTGCTCAAATACACAGAAAAGTTAAAATGTTAGCTGGCATACATAAATGGAAACATCTACCATATACCTTAGTTTACTCAATATAGGTTCAGATTTGTCCTGGTGTAATTATGAATAGCACCCCCTTACACTCTCAAAAGTGTCCTGATTTGCCTGATAAGTTCTGTGATCACCCTTTCCATTATGAGAGATACTTTTGTGTTCAAAGCTACATCCATAATATTCAGCATAGAGCCTGGCACATGGTTGATGCTCAATATATTTTTGTTGAGTAAATGATGCTATGTCTATTTTCTTAATACTTTAAAAATTATTGCATTATTTATTATTATAAATATGTACATGCCAATTATGGACAATTTGGAAACTCTGAAAATCTAAAGAAGAAAATAAAATAAGTTATTTAAACTTTTACAGCATGATTGCTAATACCTCAAGGTAGATTGTTTATCACATAATTAATTGTGTGATAAACACACAATTTGGAAAACAGAAGACAATATTTTAAGGATATTTGTGGCAAGGAGGAGTTGGAATATTAAATATATAGGTCACAATGTGTGTTTTTGACTGTGCTACTCTACCCTACTGATTAGAGCTGGTTTTATTAGGGATGAACATTGAGCCTAGAATAGCCCAACCACAGGTTGACCAACAGCCCATGACCTGGTGCAAAAAGATGAATAGGGCTAGTCATATTCCCTCTTTTCAAACTGAACTAGGAAATACAGGTAGCAGTAGGATCTGAAGCAGAGCAGATACATAAGGAGAAGCCATGAGGTGAGGTATGGCCATGAAGAGTCCACAGCTGGCTGAAGTTATGAGTAAAGAAAAGCTACGAGAGAGCAGAAACTTTGAAGTAGAGGAAAGCCATGCAGAGTGATGGGAAAGAATAATCCAGCTGGTATAGAGAAGAGAATGGGGCAGAGGTACAGAAAGGGGCAGAAATACCATCAAAGAGTGACCATGAAGGCTCTGAGAGAGAGAGAAGGCAGCTGGTTCTTAATGCTGTCCTGGTTTCAAGACACTTCTCAGTCCTGGACCCAGTTCATGGGTATAATTACAATAATTAACTCTTTATTAGGCTGGCCTGAGTGAATTTCTGTTCTTTGCAATCCAAAGAATCTGACTGGAGCAATTGGCCCATTACAACAAAGGAGGCAGGGGAAGGTTGAATGTGGGAGACCACACCAAATCAGGGCTTCCCTGTTAGATTATAAAGATGCAGGGGATCCAAGAGAACCCCTTTAAGGAATAAAGGACCTGTAAAACTCTCAGACAGCTACTGTTCCCATTTGCCTTTCCTTCTGAGACCACATGATCTCTCACCTTTGCTACTCTGCATATCTTCCTTGTTCTTCTTTTCCACCCAGTTTCTTCTGCAAAACCCTTAGTTTCTGTTTGCCTATAACTCTGACTTGTACATAGCTATGTAGCTTTGAGTTGTAATGGCATTGGCTCTGGCCTCAACTCTCTATGACCTTAGAGAGCTAGTGCTTAGCACACTGACTAGCTGCACTTCATGTATCATGTATTTTAAATTCTCAAGAGAAGGAATCAGGTGGTTATTTGATCAGCAATGGGTTGGCTGTGTTCGAGTCAGATGTTTCTTTGATACAATGAGCTGTGGCAAGGGTGTGTGGGGTCACATGGCCCCTGCAGATTCTCTGATGGGCAGACAGGAGATAGACAATTGGAACAACCTATATGCTACAACTTGGTTCTGACCTGTTATTTAACCGTCTTATTTAGTACTAGTGTAAACCCACTGTTGGACTGCTCAGCAAGTTTCAGTTCTGTCATGACTATCAGTTTCCAGAGAGACTTCCTCGTTTCTATCATTGCCTTGGATCACCTACTTCCAGGTTATTTTCTGGTCTATGTCTGGAGCTGTCCACAACCCCAGTGCTGACTGTTTGCTTTCCCAGGTTTCCACCACTGGACAGCTCTTGGATGCACACCTCTGGTTGCCAATATTTGCCATCTTTTAGAACTGGCAGTGCTGTAAATGCTCAACCAGTAAGTGCATAAGTGCAGAGTGAAGGCTGTGCTCCATATAGACTGGAATGAAGAAATAGCTGAAAAATTACACAATCTTGAATACTGACAGATTCAGCACTACTTGTCTGAGGGTGCCTATTGTGTACTTTTTTTCCTCAGCAATGTGACAATCTCTTAGCAACTTTGAGCTCCACTGGTTCCAGTTTAAAAGCAACAGGACAGCAGACCACAGGGGAACCCATTTCATCCCATAGGGTGTGTTCTCCAAAGCCACCTTGGTTTAGCTGTCTGTCTGAATTAGCAAATTCTGATGAAGGGCAATTTGGCCTTCCTTCCAGAATGTCTCATTGGGAGTGTCAAGAGAGACGTGAGGACACACAGCCTTGGAAACTGTCCTCATGCCCAGCAGAGGCTCTGGACTATGCCCTGCCCAAAGAGGCTCATGTCATTTGTTGAAACTATTCCTTCCAGACCTGGCATTTCATTCATTCTTTTTCAGGGAGGGAGAACCTCATGTTCATCACTTCTGTGATGCCTTAGCATTTGCATTCTATACCACTTTCATCTGACACCACAGATTCTGTGGCTGTCATCTTCTCAAGACTGTGTAGCCTAACAGATTATTTCTGACAACTTGAAAGCCCCATGGAGCCATCTTCATGAAGGAAAAAAAAGCAATTCACCCAAAATCGAAGCATTATCTTTCTCAGTGTGGTTGCAGACTTCAATTGTTTAGAGAACAAAAGTACACATTGGACTTGGAAGAGAGGGAAAAATGTGGGGTGTGTGTGCATGTGGGTGTATGTGTGTTTCTCATGGCTGTGTCCCAAGTGGCTACACACTTGGTCTTTAGAACAAAGCACTGATTTTCATACTTCCCCATTTCTCAAGTAGTATTAGAAAATAATTAGCAACAACAGGAATTCTATAATATTTTTGGAAGCCAGATCTTCTCTGTGGATAGACCACTGCCTGGAAGTAAGCCTGACACTTCAGAAGATATGTAACTCTTTCAGGCAACTGAGGGATCATTTAGTAAATTAGTTCTTTGAATGGTACCCACAGAAATTGTTGGCTAGGGTGAAATGTTTCAAAATGGCTCCTTGGTGACCTGAAAGAGCTAATGAGTGCTTAAAGTATTCTTAGAGGGTTTCTTCAGTTGAAAACAAATATGGTTCCCCAAATATCAATTCTACAGTATGTATTGTGTAGGGGTAGGAATTAGGCAGGGTTCTTGATCACACAAGGGGGCTTCTGATCTTGGAATATTGCAGCAGAAATCACAATGATGGGGTTCTGAGAAATGCTCCTTCCTAAAAGCCTAGTAAGGAATAACTGGAATCACCTATGCAATTGGCCAAATGGAGACCTGTTTGGCAAAAGTTGAACTGGAGTCCTGGTGGGGTAGACAGCAATATTAGAACTGTCTGTTTTTAAAAGCTAATCTTGGGAAATGGATGTGGCTCAAGCGATTAGGCTCCCATTTACTTATAGGAGGTCCAGGGTTTGATTCCCAGTGCCTTCTGGTGAAAGGCAAGCTAGCTTGTGCGGTGAGCTGGCCTGAGCAGAGAGCTGGCCCATGCGGAGTGCTGGCTGGCATGGAGAGCTGGCGCAGCAAGATGACGCAACAAAAAGAGACACAGAGGAGAGATAATAAGAGATGCAGCAGACCAGGGAGCTGAGGTGGCACAAGAGATTGAGCACCTCTCTCCCACTCTGGAAGGTCCCAGGATTGGTTCCTGGTGCTGCTTAAAGAGAAGACAAGCAGAGAAGAACACACAGAGAGCAGACAGTGAGCACAGAACAACAAGGGGTGGGGGAGAAATACATAAATAAATCTTTTTTAAAAAAAGCTAATCTCTGCAAATTACCACTTGGAGAACAAAAGGTAGGGAGAATTTTAATTTCTAGGTTGGTGCAAAGGTAACTAGAAAATCGTTAGCAAGAAGAGTTCTCTTCTAAAACTGTCATCTCTTTGACTTCTCTGTCTATTGCAGAAATTAAGTGTTCATGTGGATAAGAGACAGATAGATATCTATTTAATATATTTTCTCCCTTCTTCCTTGTTAAAGAGTCCTGATTTTATTGGGACAGCATTGTGCTTAACTAAAAAGTATTACATTTACCAGCCTTGTTTGAAGATGGGTGAGGTATATGACTAAATTATAGTCAGTGAAATGTAAGCAGAAATTATTTGGTGGGTCTTCTGTTAAATCTCCTTAGAAAGGGGCAATGGACTCCTCCCTGATCAAAATGGCAGAGTGAGAAGCTTTTACACTCGTAGAAGCTTTGAACAAGCAGCTACAACTGGCAGAAGCATCTCAAAGCTCCAGAAAGCATTCAGAAGGTTGAGCATTGAAACAAGAAAAAGGCAACTTAAAAGTGGTAGGATCTCGTGGTGCTGTGGATGGCCCCTCTCTCACCCTCTTACTGGCTCAGCACAGAATTGGCCCATGCTCTAAGTGCAGGTCCCAGGTCCTGGTTCTGGAGGAAGCAGAGTAACCCTCATGCCCATGCTGGGAGAATGTATGGCTGGCCGAATCTGTCCGGTGATGGCCTGAGGGATTGAGCCAGAACACTAGTTGCAGGCTTACTGTTCCAGAACTTGTCCTGCATGTACAAAGCAGCTCACAGAGCTGTCTTACAGAACACTGTGGGAGAGCAGTCAAGTTGTGGATACTTGGGGCAAACATTTCCTGGCAATAGGACATACAGTGCAGTGCTAACTGTGAGGAAACTGTGAGGAAATGTGGTAATTTCTAGGGCCACATTTGCATGCCCTACAGAAAAGATCAGGGAGGTCTCTATACTTTGGCCTTGAGCTATATTGTTTAAACTCATTGTATGGCTAAGCTATGAAGGAAAGCACTCCTACAGTTCAATCTGAAAAGACAGGAAAATGTGTATTCTCTCTCCCTCCCTTCCTCCCTCCCTCCTTCCCTCCTATTTTCCTTTCCTTATTTCCTTCCTTCTTTCTTTCCTTCCTTCCTTTCTTCCTTCCTTCTTCTCTCTCTTCCTCCCTCCCTCCCTCCCTCCCATTTTCCTTCCTTCCTTCCTTCCTTCCTTCCTTCCTTCCTTCCTTCCTTCCTTCCTTCCTTCCTTTCTTCCTTCCTTCCCTCCTTCCCTTCTTCTTTCCTTCTTCTTGGCATTCAAGGAAAGCTCTATTATAACATCAGTTGGATACAAGCTTAAGAAATGAACACATCAGAGTCTAAATTACAGTGATAACCCATTGAAATATCAAAATGTCCAGGTTTCAACAAAAGATTACAAAACATACAAAGAAATAGGAAGTTATGGTCCAGGAAAAGGAGAAGATTAAAGCCCTAGAGACCATCAATGAGGAGGATCAGACCTGTGACAATCCAGATGAAAACTTTAAAAGAGATCCTAAGTATACTCAAAGAGCTAAAGTGGAACATGACATAGAATGAAAGGAAATAGGAAAATGTTAGTTAAACATAAAGATAATTATGAAAAGGGACCAAAGAGAGCTGAAGACTGCAATAACAGAAGTTAAAAATTCCCCAGAGGTGTTAAAAAATAATAATAAAAAAAGGTTTGGAGCTGGCAGAGAAAAGAACCAGGGAACTTGAAGTTAAGAAAGTTGAACTCATTCAATTTGAGGAACAGAAAGAAGAAAGAATGAAGAAAAGTGAACAGAACTTGAGGAACCTGTGGGACACCATCAAGTGTACCAATATATGTCTTGTGGAAGTCTCAGAAGGAGAAGAAAGAGAGAGAGGGACAGAGAGAATATCCAAAGAAATAATTACTGAAAATGCCCCAAATTTAATGAAAGATATGAATATATGCATCCAAGACACTCAATGAACTCCAAAGAGGGTAGACCCAAATAAATATACACCACAACATATTATAATCAAACTGCCAAATGCCAAAGAGAGAGAGAATTCTGAAAGCCACAAGAAAGAAGCAATGTCACATACAAGGTAGCTTCAATAAGATTAAGTCCTAATTTCTCACTGGAAATCATGGAGGCAAGAAGGCAATACGATGAAATATTTTAAGTGCAGAAAGGCAAAAATTGCCAATCAAGAATTCTATATCCGGCAAAACTGTCTTTCAAAAATAAAGGAGAGATTAAGACAGATAAATGAAAGCTGAGGGAGTCTTTCACCACTAGATGGGACCTACAAGAGATGCTAAAGAGAATTCTATGGGTTGAAGAGAAAGGACAATAGATAACAAATTAAAGCCACATGAAGAAATCAAGATTTCTGGTAAGAGTAACAACACGGGTAAATATAAATGTCAGTACTATTATATTTTTGGTTTGTAACTCCACTTTTTACTTCTTACAGGTTCTAAAAGGCAAATGCATAAAATATGATGATAAATAAGTGGTTTTGGACTCATAATATATAAGCATGTAGTTTGTGACAAGATCTACAGAACAGTGGAAGGGATAGAAGATAAGGAACATAGTTTGTATATACTATTAAAATTACATTGGTCTCAAAGCAAACAGGATATATAGATATAGGACATAAAATTTAAGCCCCATGGTAACCTCAAAGAAAATATCAGACAATATGGAAACAAATAGGGGCGTAAAGTAGAGTACAGGTTGCCAGGGGTTGGGGACAGGGAGTGGGAGGAATTAACGCATAATAGGTGCAAGGTTTCTGTTTGAAGTTATGGGAAACTTTGGTAATGGAAAGTGGTCAGGGTACCATACGTTGTGAATGTGATTAATCCCACTGAATAGTATGCTTGGGAGGGATTGAGACAGGAAAATATATGTTGTATATATGTTCTCAAAATTAAATAAAAAGAGCAAGCATCTAAAAAACAATGGCAATTAAATGGAATATGTGAGCCTGGGTGGGATCTAAGAAGGGAAGAGAAAAACCTCAAAAGGAAATTATTGGGACATATGAAAAAATTGGTATATAGAATGTAAGCTTTCTATCAGTGTTAAATTTCGTGAATTTTATAACTGCACTTAACATGGTTCCATAAATGAATAGCCTTGCTCTTAGGAACTATACACGGCAGTATTAAGTTTTAAGGAGTTTGATGTATGCACTCTACTCTCAAATGTTCAGAAAATTGATTGATAAATAGACAGACAGATGGATAGGTAGATAGATGGATTGACAGATTTGTGGTTAGATAGAATGATACAGCAAGGATTTGGTTGTCTAGGGGTATAGGGTTATATTGGAATTCATTGCATGGAGTTTGTATTATTTTTGTAACTGTCCTGGAAATTTGAAAATATTTCAAATAAAAAAGTTTTTTTTTTAAGGGGCAATGGCACAACTGGCATGCACCCTTAGTTCCTATTCTTTTTCTCTCTTCCTACCTGGAATGAGGAAATGCTGGTTGGATTTCTAGTAGCCACTTTGTACGTATGAGACAGCCTTGAGGAAGGAAGTCACAAGCCAAAGACAGCAGAACAGAGAGATAGAAGAGCCACCATGTCACACCTAATTTGTTTAAGCTGTGTTTTTCAGGTCTCTGTTATTCACAGTTGAACAGATTTTCCAACTGATACAATATGCAAAGCTGTAATCCCACATCTTCTACTCTTAAATAGAAGTTATTCTGTTCACAGAACAGTAGCATCAATAGGGAATAAGATTCTAAAACCCAGCCAGCCCATCCATATGGATGGGCACCATATGGCCCTTCCACGCTGCCAAGGCCAGTCTAACAGACAGGGAAGAATGGCAAGTGCAAAGTCAGTAATGACATTCTAGAATGCATGAAATGGAGACAGCCAGAATGACCTTGAAGTATCATAGAGGTATTGATTCTGAAGCATTAAAATGAAAAAATTCTTTATCATGCATACCGATAATATTTTTAGACTATGAGACAACACTCCCACCTTCAAACCATTGTATTGGTCAGCTGTCTTAATTCATGTTATTGCATTGAATCAAGTGGGTAGATGATACAGTCTGGTTAAATTATATTCACTATTATCCTCAATATATGTTGGTTTTATATGTACATACTCAGAGATGCAAGGGAACTTGGATACATTCTCTTTCCTTTTCTCTCCATTGCCCATGTTTCAACATAATATTATCCGTCCCCCCAAAGTGTATGCCTGGTCATTTGCTCTTGATTCAACTTCTTGAAGCCTTCCACATTGTATAATATGTCTTTCATTTATTGAATATCCTAGACATTACATTTTATGTGTTAGATATTGTTATTTTCATTTCATAGATGAAGAAACTAGGGCTAAAAAGCTTCTGAAATTTACTGAAGATTACATAGGTGCTAATACATGGCAGAACTTGGATTTATATTTAGTTGGTCTTTCCAGAATTCATCATTTTAGCCTCTCTTTATTCATTCAATAGATATTTGTTAAGCACTCACTATGTACTTGGTGTTATTACAGGCATTAAGGAGACAAAGTGAACAAAAACGGAAAGAATTTCCTGCCCCCATGAAGCATTTTTAAATTCTGGTGGGGAAATAGACAATGACCATGATAAATAAGTAAGCTACATGGTCTGTTAGAAAGTGAGGGAGTAGGGAAAGAGAAGTCAGGCACATAGTGGGGACAAGTGGGGGGCAAAGTTGCCATATTAAATAGAGTTGCCAGGGAAGGCCTCCCTGACAAGGCGGCATTTGAGAAAAAGTTTGAAGGAGGTGCTCTCCTCTGCTGAGAGGAGAGTATTCAAAGCCGAGAAAACAGCTGTTGGAAAGGTCCTGGGGTGGGAGCGTGCTGGTGTGTTTGAGGACTGTGGAGGAGGTTGGGGTTGGAGTAAGGAGGGGCAGTAATTGGAAGTGAGCTGTGAGAAGGAGTGGAAGGCCAGATCATGTAACGTTCTGTAGGCTTTGTAAGGGTTTCTGTCTTTACTTTGAGGAGAATAGAAGGGCCATTTGGGCAGAGAAGTGATGTGATCTGACTTTAAGTTCCAAAAGGAAACACTATGGCTTCTGTGTTAAGAATTGACTAAAGTGAGGTATGGGGAGATGCAAGAGTCCATTTCTATGTTCTCCTGTTTCACAGGTGATTAGAGAAAACTGGCAGAAGAGGGACTCTGCCCTCCTTGCCTTTCTAATCTCCTTTCCTTTGTTCAGGATGAGAAAACATTTAAAAATTTTACTGGGAAGCGGCTGTGGCTCAATCAGTGGGGCTCCCGTTTGCCATATGGGAGGTCCCAGGTTCGGTTCCCGGGGCCTCCTGGTGGGGGCGGGCCCGCCCCCGCCCGCATGGCATGGTTGGCTGGCCCAGCGAGCACGGGCAGCAAGGGGGGGATGGATGAATGAATAAATAAAATCTTTAAAAAAAAAAAATTTTATTGTGTCAACATATATACAAC
Source organism: Tolypeutes matacus (assembly GCA_026826555.1). Classification (NCBI taxonomy): domain Eukaryota; kingdom Metazoa; phylum Chordata; class Mammalia; order Cingulata; family Chlamyphoridae; genus Tolypeutes; species Tolypeutes matacus. The sequence goes on along the minus strand of JAKSZT010036119.1, from coordinate 31,055,532 downwards.
ATAAATTTTCCCATTTTAACTATCTTCAAGTACACAATCCTATGCCATTAATTGTATTCATAATATTGTGCTACTATCACCATCATCCATTAGCAAAACTTTTTATTCACCCCAAACAGAAACTCTTTACTCATTAAGCAGTAACTCCCATCCTTCCCACTCCTGAACCTGCAATCTAAAGTTCTGTCCCTATCAATTTGATATTCTAGGTGTTTCATATAAGTAGAAACATATGCCTATGATCTTTTATATCTGGCTTATTTCATTCAACTTGTTTTTAAGTTTCATCCATGCTGTCGCATGTAACAGGATGTCATTCCTTTTTACTGCTGAGCAATATCTCACTGTATGTATATGCCATCTAATCCTTTTGATTAAAGAGGGTAAGTAACTGGAAGGTAACGGTAGTATTAGATACCATTCTTAGCAGTGGTAAGTGCTAAATATTTCAGCTGTTTTTCCTCCATCCTTCTTTCCCTCCTGGGGGTGGGGCAGGAGGGGTGGCGGAGGTATGCACAGGCAGAGGCACTTTTGGGATTGACATCTTCAGAAGTACTGTAAGAGAAACTTCCAGAAGACCAAAGTTTTGAGCATTTATTACTCTTCCCTATTTCAACAAATATTGGAGTAGCTTAAATTAGTGGAGGGAAAAGAAACAAACATTAAGCACCATAGACAAGTAAATTATATAATATGTTAGAATGTGACAAGACTTATAGAAAAATGTGGAGTAGGCTAAGGTAGGTGGAGAGTTCCAGGGGCAAGGTGGGGGCTGGTGCAGGGAAGGGGCAGGTTGTAGTATTAATGGTATGGTCAGGTTAGGTCTCACTGAGATGGTATTTTGGTTTGATGACTAACAGGCCTCGAGAATTTCACAACATCATTAACTAAAGGCATTGTGCCAGAATCTTTCATTTTATACCATACCTCCCACTGGGATTGCTGGTGAAGAAGATAGGTCAGCTGGCTTAGGTTCCTTCTCTCTGACTGAGTTAAGAGGGCTGCTGATGCTTAGCTCACTTATGATCTGCATCTTTGACAGTTCAAAGACTGTCAGCATCTTTATCTCTTGAAGGGAAATCAAAATTGACTTCTTCTTGCAAAATATCATCAACCTCTGCTCTAGCTGGATTGTCTTTCTGGGAAAATCGCTGCTTCTTTCCATTTATATATATTGTTTTAGTGTCATCGAAGGGACCCTTGAGATTGGGTTCGCATTGGCTGGGTCTCTATGAGAGTTTGGTAAAATATGTTATGCGCAATGAAAACATTCACCAATTTGTCCTTCCCTTTCTCCCATCTCTTTATAAATTCCCTATAATGGAATGATTGATCACATTGTCACACAGCTCTTTATATTTCATCTTAAGATGATAGAGAATAAGGAAATCTGCAGTATCATCGTTGAGTCAGTGGTGAAATGGTAATTAGTCATTTTCTGTCTAAACCGAGAGATTTAATAATTTTGTGCAGATGTTGTGACTAAAGCTTCAACTCTAGATAATGTTTACAATAATCTAAACATCTGGAAGTGTAATTCAACACTTTTCAAAGCATATATCATGGATCCACAGTCCCACTTGATGTCCTAATAAATAAGGGTTCAGGGGTCAGATAAGTTTGGGAAATGCTGCATGCTATCACTCTCTCTTGGAGATTCACGATGTACCTTGGTCTTTTAATAGCTTTGAGAACTTAAAAAAAAAAAAAAAAATTATTTTGTTTAACACAGTGGTTCCCAAATTTATTTAACTCCAGAATCTTTTTGTCACATAACTATCAATTACATCCCACAGAACTACCAATTTCCAGGATGTACTCTGGGAAAAACTGGCTGTTAAATTTCGTAGAAGAATAAACAGAATTGCTTATTAATGGAATGCAAACACTGTTTATTGAATCAATGGGCTTGAGGGTGAGCTGCACATTTGAACATATTTTAATTCTTGATTTTTATTGTGCTAAACATTTCTATATATTCTTCTGAATCTGGACATAGGAAGCCCTCTGAGTCTCATGTCAATTTAATTTTGGGTTTGAGTTATAGTTGTAAAATAGTTGAAGTCTCGGTGGTCACCAAATTTATGGAGCTACTTGTGGCAAAGCATTATTGATGTTTAAACAAACCAAGGGTATGGCTTCATGTGGCTTCTCATTTGTGACCTTGTTCTAATGATCACATCAAGTGACTGCTGTGATAAAATTCACTTCCTTGAATAAAACAACAAAGATCATTATCAAATACTGACAATTTGTTCTAAAATTTGAGGATTTCTTAATATTGTCCAAAGTGCTAAATATTTTTAAGACTTACAGTTAATACTCTTAGCTTTCCAAAAATTTCTCAAGATTTTTAAAGTACAAATCATAAGGGTGCCGGAGGTGGCAATTAATTTTAGCAGTGTTAAATTGTCAAAATTAGTTTAAACTTCACTTTTTAGCCTCCACCTCTTAAGCATATTCTCCATGCCTTATACATAATGAAACTGAAATATAAGCTTCTTTCACTGAAATACCCTTAGATGACTTCTCTGGAAAACTTCTTTTTCATAAATGGCTATGTCCTTTAAAGTTCTCTAATACAGTGGTCATTCTATTTCCTCCCATTCCTTATTAAGTAGGAAGCCACAGGACTATTTGTTTTTTGTAATCTTGAGCCAAAATTTGTTTTCCAGGTGAGAATAACAATTTTCATTCATTGTCACCCTGTTTAGTTCAAGTCAGTAATTTTAATCGATCTCCTCCCCATCCCCCCTTAAACTAGGGTCATTTTTTCCCTTCAATGAAAAAATAAACCCTTGTTGCCATTGATATTTGGGAATTGTTGATTAATGTTCACAACCCATTCTACCTTGACTAAACAATCACCTTCCTCATTAGACTCTTTTCAAATTCCTTCTTTAAAAAAAAACTTAATATAAAATCAGAGAATTCAGCCAAACCTTCATCTATCACTTAATCAATATTAAATGAATAGAAGAAATTGTCCATGAGTTGACATGAAGCTAAATTTCAACACTGACAAAGTAAACTATGGAATATTTAACCACCGTAATATAACTAATAACTTATTTAGTTCTAAGTAATGAAGCAAATAAAAATATAGACCCCACTGCAATGCTGCTGTTTAATGGACCAATTACAATGATTCTTGAACGTGAGCGTGATATTTAATCCAAACATTTTCTATTCAGACCTTAATAACTGTCTTTGTGAGTTGCAATTTAGTCTCTCAAAAGCACCAAATGAAAAAGCAAAATTAAGTTCTTAACATGTTGTGCTCAAGTAAAGGTGATTCTTTCAGGCAGCAATGGGTAGTTAGTACAATACTGACCTCCAGAAAATCATTTTGCAGATGTACATTTTTTTCCCTCAGGTCAGAGTAGGCCCAGCGTGTGACTTTCCAAGTGACATCCTTGGTGATAGGGCAGTGCTGATTCTGATGAATTATTTAAGACTTTCCCCCCAGGAAAGGTGAAAGCGTTACTTGAGAAATCCTTTAGATGAATATGAGATGCCATTCCTGAGGGCTTTTAGGACTTCAACTTTTAGGGCAAATATGTATTTTTATTTTAAATTTGTAAAGTGTGTGAAACTCCTGAGATAATTTACTTAGATAGGGATTTTCGGAGTTTGGATCACTGATAGAAATAAGTATCAATCTTGGAAGCAGAAAAAGAAAATTAATTTTGTATAATCTGGCTCACAATCAAGTCAAGAAAGGAGCAGGTTAACTTTCCACGTTACTGGACATGAGCAGTTCTCTTTAAATTTCTTGAAAAATGTAAACTACAATGGAAACTGTAATCCACGCTTTGTGGCAATGCTCCAAAATGTGTTCATCAATTGTAACAAATGTACCACACTAATGAAGGATGTTGTTAATGTGGGAAAGTGTGGGAGGGGGAGGGAGCAGGGCATTTGGGAATCCCCTATATTGTTTATGTAACATTTATGTAATCTAAGTATCTTTAAAAAAAAAAAAATAAAAGTGTATAAAAATACCTTCAAAGCAATTGATAGTAACCTCATTTAAGAAAGGCATAATCTTTTTGTCAGAAGCTTTAGAAAAAAAAGATCTTAACCATCTTTACCCCACTCACAACCCAAACACAATTATATCATAACATTTACTTCTTTATGACATTTGGTTTATTTTTGCCTCTATCATTTTCCTGAATAAGGCAAGAACCTTTAAATGCTTTAATTTTCCTCTTAATCTCATCCCATCTTCCATATTATATTCTTCTCATAGTTGAACTTCTCTGTGATTTTAGACAATTCCTCAAAATTAGTCGCTATTATCACTATTTTATAGAGGTTATATTTATTTAGATTTACAAATGAAAATCTAATTCTCTTTCACAACTGCTTTCTGTATTCCACTCCATCTTTGCTTTTTTGCCTTTCTCAAGTTCAGTTTTTAGTGGAGAAGGCTAGCAGACTCCTTTATTTTTGTTTGAAAATGCCTTTATTTTACTCCTACTCTTTTGAATGTTAGTTTCACTGGGTAAAAAATTCTAGGTTAACAGTTATTTTACTCAGAACATTGAAAATATTTCTCCTTGCGTTCTGGCATCTGTTTCTGTTGACGGCAACCCTCTGTCAGTCTGATTGTCGCTCATTTGTAGATAAATTGCTATCTCTCCAAGGTAACTTAAAAATTATCTGTATTTTTGATGTTCTGCAGTTTCACTATGATTCATGATTTAAAGTCCTGCCAAGAACATACTTATTTTAAAGACTTCATTTTAGATTGCTCTCTTATCTTAATTCTTCCCAGATATAAATCCCTATTTATTGTGTTTCCTTTCTCTCTCAGGGCAGTGGATTTCCTGTGTATTTTATCATTTTGGACTATGCGTTCACCCTCAGTTGTATTTGTTTCCTGGGGAAGCCTCTGAGTTGAAGAAACACCTCATTGGGGGTATTTTCACATAAGCCTTTGCTAGGGTCCTCTGATTTTCAGTGCTTCTGGGCCAGTTTTTATGTTAGTTTCTTTGCTACAGATTTTCACGCTACTTAAGTAGTGAGAATTCAGGTTCCAACACCCAATACTTTTAGGCAGAAAAATGTGGGATTAAGTTGCTATTGAGGGTGTTTGGTACCAATGGGAGCTTAAAATTTTCTATCTGGAAAGTGGTAGAGCGTGCTAAGGAATTTATCTTAATGTAGCATTTGCATAGCAAACACAATCAATGGTTTTACTCCTTTTTCATGTTTATTTAGAATAGCTTAGGGGTAGGCTGATGGAAATTTGATAAAGGTCTTTAAATTATACTAAGTAGTAAGAGCAGTGTTTTTATGTAGAATATGTATTTTTTCAGAATGAATTGAGATGTGCTGGCAGAGATAATGGTGGGGTGAAAATGTCTCAAGCCTTCCCTCGTGGTTGCCCCAGTCTGGAATCATATGAAGGAATCTGCGTCCACAGTGCCTCTCTGGAGAGGTGGTGGGAGGGAGCTTTTGATAAATCTTTAAAAATCTATGCATCTATTCAGGTGGTACAAAGTTTCTGTTTGGGGTAGTGGAAAAGTTTTGGTAATAGATGGTGGTGACTATACATTGTGAATGTATTTAACACACTGAACTGTAAACTTGAAAGTGGCTAAAATGATTAATTTTAGATTATATATATGTTACCAGACTAGACTAGTGCCATACAAAGAGTGAATCCTAATATAAACTACAGATTACAGTTAATATAATAATAATAATAATAATAATAATAATAATAATAATAATGTTTCATCATTGTAACAAAGGTACCACACTAAAACAAAATGTTAATACTAAGGAAAACTGTGTGTGTACCAAAGTGTATGGGAGTTTTGTATTTTCTGCATGATTTTTTCTGTAAACTTATAACTGCTCTATTAAAAAAAAAGAAAAAGAAATCTATGCATCTGGATTAACTGAAAACATGTTCCTCATATAAAACCAAGAAGAGGAAATCTAAATGGAAAGCTAAAGAATTTTATTAACTTGGGCTGAAACAGCTTTGATTATAGTCTTTCTTTTCCTGACAGTGGGATGTCTATTTGCAAACCTTAAGAGCTCCAGAGTTGTAACAAATTAAGAGGAGAATGCTGCTGTTCCGGTGACAGTGGCTGGAGAGTGGGAAACAATACTAGGTCTAGGAGGACATTGTCTTGATGTATGGCCTGAAACCCAGTGAAGTTGAAAAGAAATAATGTGGCCTCCATATTGATAACTTAATAATTAGCACAATGAGAAACTAAGTAGCCTGCTTGAGTTTAGGAGAGAGGAGGCACAGTGCTTGGCCCCATATCTGCCTAAATAATCGAGAGAAAAGAACTCCTCCTAAGGATTGCTAAATCAATCAAAGGGCATGTGAAGAGGACTGACTACTAATGACATAGAATACTCAGCCACCTGAAGGCTAGTGTCAGCAACTTGTATAGGAGTTGTTTTGTTTTAAATAAAAGGGATCTGTTACTAAGTAGGGGTGGGGAGTGGGAACAGTATGCCCCTGCGATTATATTCTGTACAAGGTCTTTGGAGGCAGACTACATGTCTTCCACGACTGCTCTGCCACTTCCTAGAGGAGGGTGGTAATGACAAGTTGCTTAACTGCTCTGTGCACCATTGTCTTCATCTGTAAAATGGGAGAAGTTTAAGAGCTGGAAGCTGACAGTCTTCACTAGTGTGCTCTGTTGCCCCATAGGAATCTATGGTGCTCCTATGAGAAATTGGTGCTCAAAAATAGGGATTTTAAATAATAAGGGGCTCTCAGTCATGTTTCCCTCATATACAATGGAAATACCTTTTATATGGTTATGTGAAGTTTTCTGGGAGACTGGAACCATAGCTTCCTTTGGATTTTCAAAACTGTTCAAGATTTCCAAAGGTAAATAACTACTGTCCCCAAATTTCTATAAGGGCACAAGATAGCTCTGACTGTGTATGATGGATTTCAAAACATGTAGGAGTTGAAGAGGTGGTTCTCAATTCATCGAGGTGAGTATTGGGACATATATTGAAACATTGGAGCAAATATCAGAACAAGTGCGTCAGAGATGTATTCCCATGGCAACCATAAAGTCCTCCCCCAAAGGTTCAGGAACACACACCCATGAGGACATCTATTTGGACCACATGTGAGTTAAGCTTTAGGAAGTTCCTATTTTGTAGGAAAGATTTGACTGGGAGTGGTCCCTTAACTCTGTGGGTATTTAAGGGTTGAACCAAAGAGAGCACTACTGACTTAAGTTCTACTATTACTTTGCTGTAATTCAGCGTCCCTGGCCAAAGCATTTAATTATCTACTCCTATGTGTCTTCAACTGGAATATCTCATTTTCAATGTCTTCTTAGCTTTGTTATACCACAAAGATTGTTTAATTCACAGGTGAGATGATTTTAGGTTAAGAATTGTCTCTTAGAGTTATTTTTTTTCCCTTCTGTTCTTTGAGAAACTCGAAATTAGTGAGGGACACCTTCTGAGGAACATCAGCATGTCAGCTGAGATTTAGAGATTACTTAGAAAAAGGTGGTAAAGTACACTGGGCTCTTTAGCTGGACCAAGAGAATCTTAGTGCACATGTGTTCAAGGTGGTAGAATCAGGGGTCCTAGAGATTCAATAAATGCTGATTGTCTCATTAAAATGATAATTTATTGACCATCACCTTCCAGAGCAAAGAGAGGAAGGACTCTTTTTGGGTCTGGAGATGGGAAGTAGGAAAAGAAGGGAGATGTTAGCAGTGGGCGGCACAGTCTGTACCCAGGGTGGAAAATTACACAGATTTGGTCTTTTCTGGTCAATGGCATCAAATAAACAAACAGTATTGTTATTGATTATTATATTAAGTAAATATCAGGAAAGGTATTGGTATTGATTGTTACATTAGATAAATGTGCAGAGTAGTGGCATTATTGATTTTTATATTCAACAATTATGGGGATGGACAAAACTCATACCTCAGCCAACCTATCTTAAGATGACTTCAGGATCTGAACACAAATATGATACAGGGACTTATTTCATGATGAATGTTTTAGAAAATTTGAGAACTTTCCTCATAAAATTTCCATTAAAAATAAAAGTAATTAGGGACACATATGCATCTGACTATAAACCATACTTAGAGATGACCTTATTGTTGTCAGCCATAAAGACCCATGGGCTACATTAAATGTCAAATGTTTAACAGAGTCCCTTTAAGATGTGGGGCCAATTAAAGAGGTCATATTGAGAGATGGAACACAATTGCAAAGACCAGGAAATTTTTAATTATGTGAAAAATACTTTGTGTGGTGGTTTGAAGCTGTATGTACCCCCCAGAAAAACATGTTCTTAAATCTAATCCATTCCTGTGCATGTAAACCCATTGTAAGTAGGATGTTTTGATGGGACTACTTCAGTTAAGGTGTGACCCGCCTCATTCAGGATGGGTCTTAATCCTCTTATTGGAGTCCTTTATAAATGGAGTGAATACAGTGCATGCCAGAGAAAGTCATGGAAGTAAGAAGCTGCAATCAATTAACCCAAAAGGGAAGGGAGAGACCAGGAGATGCCACTATGTGCCTTGCCATTTGGCAGAGGATTGAAGGATTGCCAGTAACTGGTCTTGTGAAGAAAGCATCACCTTGATGGAGCTTTTTTTTTTTTTTTTTTTGGACATTTTCATAGCCTCAAACTGTGTGTTTAAGCCAATGAATTTCATGGTATCTGCTTTAAGCAGCTTTAGAAACAAACAAGGTTATTTATAATTAGAGGCCCATAGTTTTGCACTTTTGGGATTGGAAAATGGTAGCTAGATATGGTGGGAAGCAATTCTATGTCTACACATGCTATGGGAAAAGGGGAAAAATCAAAAGCTATTATTCAGTTTTTGACTGTTAGACAGTATGATTTATTGTTATTTAAGTTTGTGTTTGTGAAAAATTCAAAGAAGAATACAATTTTTGTTTTTAACCAATATATTCTTCAATGTTAGATTAAGAGGGCTCAAAGAAGAAGTGAAGATAAAGGAAGGGAGAGTACTGTTAGTGGGAAGACATCTCCCCACAGTGGAAAGGATGAAGGAAGAGATATAGGAGAAGCCATGGGAGGTGGTAGTTACTGTGTACCGGCTGAGAGAGAGCTGAGGGATGTGAGTCATGCAGGGAAGGAGACACACAAAAGAGACAGTTCATATATTCAACATAGACAAAAGTTGAAGACATCATTGAGGCTTAAGTATCTCCAGCTACTAGGGCATATATCACATTATATTGTAATTTTGGGGGGAGTCATTTATTTCTTCTGCAGGGATGTGAGTTCTTTGACCCAGGAGCATGTGTATTTATACTTGAATCCTGTAGTGGCTCTTTGTGGTTTTTGCCTGCCCAGCTTTCTTTCATCCTGCTTCCTGTATTAGAGTCTGTATTCTGGAGGAGAACCCCTTCCCCCATCACAGTTAATTTGGTTCAGGAAGGTTGACTGGATCCCTAAACTCCAGAGGTGGGAAGTGACCCAGGCCTGGTCAGTCGGAATAGCAGTTCCCTTGGTCAGAGAGATTGTTACAGGAATGAGAATGTGACTAAAGTGGTCAGTCAGTTTTAGGCCATTTGTTGGAACTGTTGAAAAGGGAGAATCTCTTCTCCTGCTGGACTTGAAGTTGAGAGGATATAAGGCACATGGAGCCTTGCTTCCATAGAGTGAAGTCAGTAAAGAAAAAGTAAAGGTAGGAGACAGAAATGGAGGTGGTGAAGCAGGGAGAGAGAAGGAGAGACAGAAAGAGAGGGGTGGGACTGACCACTGACTTAACTTTATTGTTTGGGCCCTTGGATTGGCTGTACTTGAAACCAAACTCCTGGACTTTTTGGTTATATAAATCAATAAATTTCTTTTATTTAAACTATTTTGAGGTTTTGAATTGAGTTTCTGTTTCTAGTAACCAAAATGCACCCTGACTAATATATTCCCTACACCTAACATAGTACTGAAATATTATAGCCACTTCGTAATGCTTTTTGACCAATTGACTCATGCATGAACATAGGAATAACCTTTCCCTGCCAAGGTTCATGTTAATTGATGGAGGATCTAGGATGAAAACCCACTTTGGCTGGCACCTAATTTTTGACTGATTCTACAACCTTATCTACAACCCTATCTGATTTCTCCTCTCCTGTCCCATAAGCACCTTGTACAAACTGCTGTGATAGCACTTATATTTTAATTGTCTTCCTGTCTTTTCCTCTAGACTGACCTCTCTCAGGATAGAGTTGAAGTTTTCACCTCTGTAGTCCTCTACCAAAGAGAGGCTCAATAAATGGGGGATGAGTTGCCTCTTAATTTGAGCTGGAGTGAACCAGCCTCAGGTCCTCTTTTTCAGCTCAGGTCTTTATACCTGTAGGTGCCATACCTAGACCACTCTTTCCCAGACTTCATATGATTGACTCTTGTCATATAAGTCTCTGCTCAGACTTTCATTGGCCATCCTATCTCCTGTCACTCTATCAGCCATTGTCTTCACATTGCCATGTTGAATTTTCTTCATTGCACTTACTGCTTTTGAAGCTTTCTAATTTAATCATTTATTTGCTGTGTATCTTCCATAATTTCAGGAATCTCACCTGACTTGCTCATCTCTCTACCCCAGCACCCAGCACGGTACCTGGTACAGAGGAGGCACTCAATAAATATTGGTAAACTGGATAAATTGGATACCTGTCCCTCTTAGGAGAGGTGATGACTTCTCAATCAGAATAAGGAGAAAGAGAAGCTTTAAAAAATAACTAAAAACTTTCTGTGAGTTTAAATATCCTGAGTATATATTAATTGACTAATCTGCTTCAAATACAAGAACACTGAAGAAAGGTTAAACTGTTGATGTGTTATAAAAAAACTACTAAGGTCTTCTGATGCTGAAATTCTTGATTATTTTCTTGCATATTTTATACATTTCTCTTCTCAGCATTTGGGAAGAGCAATAATTAGGAGGAAAATAAAAATTTTGGCCACTCGGATCAAGCCCTTCACCACCCCAGCAAATCCTCTACTTTAGCTGTGGGCAATCTGACCTAAATGAGTGGCAGGTGGTGAATTAATAGAGTGATTTGCATTTTTTTGAGGTGTGCTTGTGCAGACTTGCTTATACTGGTCTAGAGTTCTTCATATTAAATTCATTTATATTTAAAGAAATAAAACCCAAAATATTAGCCAGCTTTTGTCATGGTTGTAGTATAATTCACCATGAGAAATCATAATATAGTTTCATTTTTCCCTTGGTTTAATGCCACTAAAGAAGCGGCTCTAAGTCTGAGGAAGCAAATCTACTTTTAAGCATACCTGCATGCAAATGGACTATGGAGGTGGCTTATCCTTTTACATAATAAATTAGGTGGTTCTCTTTTTCAGTGGAATAGATGTATAGATTAATAAACCCAGTCTAGGCATATGGTTATGTGGAATCAATGTAAGTCTGGTTAGAGATGAAAAAGAGCTTCATGCTCGAGTGCTTTGCAGCCTAATTCAATAAAACAAAATGAAAGGCAAATGGCTTGAAGAGCAGAATAGAGGATCTTTATGAAAATATTAAAACCTCTTTACAAAAAAGGCATACATCCTCCTCTGCGTTTGCTCCAGTTGCAATATAACATATGAAGCTCTTTTTTTGGGGTGGGGTAGGGGGAGGAATCAAAGAGTTCCATGATTTTTAACAAAGCAACCCAAAGGAAACATTTCGAGTGTAGAAACCTATTCTCTGGTCTTTAACTGAAAAGTAAAACACTGAAATAAAACTAGATTTCCCTCCCCCCATCAATTTGCAAAACTAAACTATAATCTAAACTAATGGGAATAGCATAAGGAGCTATTTATGGGTCTGGAGCCATCTCTGATTCCATCAATTTGTTTTCTAGTCTTTGTTGCAATTTTTTATTTCTCAGGGATCTCCAGAGACAGTTTCCGGCTTGAGGAAGAATGTCAATAGCCTGTTTGTCCTCCAGGAGTTTCTCTGAGACAATAACAGCGTTTCTGCCAATCAGAGCTGCTGCTGCTTCTTTTTTTAAATGACTGTGGAAGAACAACAAAAATTATTCATTTTGGAAAACACAAAAATCAACAAAGCAAAAATGTCTGAATAAGAGTATAATTTTGCTCCCTTTTTGTGAGGGTAAGCTTAAAGGCAAAAAGTAAGACTTGGTCTCTTTTCTGGGATTTTATGAATCCATAATAATATCACATGCATTTAAGAAATGAAGCAAAGAGCTAAATGAATTTGAATAGAACTTGCAATGTAGAGGTGGCACATTGCAGTCAAATACAGCTTGAACTTTCTAACTGGATCTGGAAGGCCTGATTTCTGATCTGAGCCTCACCAGGTTTATAAAGTCTCTACTTTCTCTGAACTCCATATTTCACATCTATAAAATGGGAATAATAATATTTTCTCTTCTAACCTCACAGGGTTGATGAAATATAAAATGACAAGAATGCAAGTGTTTAGAAAATGGTAGAACCATGCATGAATATAAATATTAGAACTATGTATGAATATAATGTGCTGCCAAATTATCAGAATAGACATAGTTTTCTTTAATATTTACCCTATTCTTGAGGAACTCTGTCCAGAAAATTCTACAGTTTTGTTTGCATGAGGATTTCTGTTTTCCAATTGTTCATTTTGTATCATAAATATTTTTTATAAATGTAAAAATATTGACACGTTTCTCCTCTTTTGTTCACTCTACTTTCCCAACCTCTGCTGCCTTTCCTGGCTAATCCCTGCTTAGTCTTGAAAATTCCATTCAAGTATTACTTCCTCCAAGGAACCTCCCCCATCCCAAGGCTGGGTTGGTGTCCTTCTATGGTCCTTTTAGAAATTCTTGAGTTTATCCCGATTGTAGTTTCTGTATATATTTCTATTTATCTGTCTCCTCTGCTAGATTGTGAGCATTTTGAGAGTAGACTCTGTATCTTACTCACTTTTGAACCCCCAAGCCCAGTAGAGTGTTTGCTATGTAGTAGATACTCAATACATTTTGTTGTGTTAACAACTGCTGGTCTTATCATATACATATACAAGTACAAACATTCCTATTCTAGTGTGAGGGGTCAGGTGCTGTAATTGGTTACAATTATCTATTGCTATGATAAACTGGGTTTATTTTCTTTAGGAGTTGTGGTAGGCAGAACGGGCCCTTCAAAACAGGTCCTGGAATCTGTGAATATGCTACATTACATGACTAAAGGGACTTTGCAGACATAGTTAAGCTTATGGACCTTAAAGTAGGGAGAGTATTCTGGATGATCCGGGTGGGCCCAATCACATAAGCCCTTAAAAGCAGAGACCTCTCTCTGGCTGGAGGCAGAGAGATGCTGCAGGAGAAATTAGAAGATTCAAAGTGGGAGAAGGACTTGGTATTCTGTTTCTGGCTCTGAGATCTAGGGGACTATGAGCAAAGGATGGAGAGAGGTCTCTAGGACATCAGAGAAGTTCCTAACTGTCAGTCAGCAAAGAAGTGTGGAGATTATCATATCACCTGCAAAGAACTGAATTCTACCACTGCAGGGAGTGAGCCTGGTGGCAGATTCTCCCTCAGAACCTTCATATAAGGGCCCAAGTTGGCCAACACCTGGATTTCAGCCTTTTGAAACCCAGAGCAGGGAAACCAGTTATGCCCACTTGGACTTCTGATCTACAGACCTGTGAGGTAATGAATTAGATGTTTTTGTATGCTACTGAGTTTGTGGCAATTTATAAAACTAATGGTGGTAATAGAAAACTAATATAGATTTTAATTTATTTGCTTAAAAGATCAGACTTTGGAAACGTATCGTAAAAGTGGAACAGTCTAGGTCTGCAACAGGCTGAAAATCCCCATAGAGGAAAGTCACTGAAGTCACTGAGGTTGGGTTCCCTGGAGCGGTGACAGCAGCGGGGTACAATTACAGAGTTGGCTGATGTTGCCACCCTAATCAAGTCTAGATTGGATTCTCCTGTGGACCTCTGGGAATTTACTTACTTTCCTCCTGATTTGAAGCTGGTTGCAAGTTAGCTGGTTGGGCAGGAAAAGAGCAGAGCAGGAGAGGTTGGAATAGGAGCAAAAGCAGCAGGGCAGGACCTTAGAGCCACATTAAGGCAGAAACCTGCCCCTTTGCAATTGGCAGAAACTTCTTAGAAGCAAAAAAGAAATCTGGTTCAAGGTTCAGAGCTCACTGTGAGCAACATTGGGGAGGAAATAGTGTTCTATTCATTTTTGTAGCCTAAGCACCAAGGACAGTTCCTGGCCATAGTAGATATTCAAGGTGGTCTGTACTATGCAAAACATTAAAATTAAAGCTAGGGAAACGGATGTGGCTCAAAAGGTTCGGCGTCCGTCTACCATGTGGAGAGACCGGGGTTCGATCCCCGCTACCTCCCGGTAAAAAAAAAATTAAAGCTAGTAAAATTAGATAGAGAAAATTTCATTCACCAGAGTTCTTGGGGATTGCAGTCTATTTCTGGCAGAAATACAGAGACAAGCCAATTAGTGGTGAGAGTGGCAATTCCAAGAGTGTTTGCTAGTCATAAAATATGGTCTCTACCTGCTCATCTGGAGGCTGGTCCTGTTAATTGGAGACCCTTGGTGGTGCCATTTCTGACCCCAAATTGTTTAGCAGACTCTTGGGACTCTTTCCAATCAACTCCACTCCCTCTGGTGTAGCTGTTAAGTGTAAAGAAAGACCATCTACTCCAGCTTGTACAAAGAATTTTCATTCGTTAAAAATCTTCAGCTTAGTGTATGTTTTTGCCTTACAATCCTTCTTAGAGATCTTCACTTCTGTGTCCTAGATTTTAGTACCTGCATCTGAGTCATTCCATCTGTTCCTCCTTCCACGCTAGCTTTCCATTTTCATCAGTGATTTTGGATGCATCCAACTCTGGCCATTTCTCAAGATTCTTCCAATTTCTTTTTCCATCAACAGATATATGCAATAGTTTTTTCCCATGAAACTCATTTCAAAGGCTGATTTTTTTTTCATTCTGAGTTGACTTAAAGGCCAAACTTAACTTCTGACTGTGAATTTAGATATTAAACAGGTTTTATGCTTGTTATCCTGGTATACTTTTGGACAATGTATTATTTTACTCCATATGCTTTTACTGTTATCCAGAATTAACTTTTTTCTTTTTTTACCATCCTAGCTGTGCATTAGGTAAGGCACACTGCTTTCCTGATTTGGTTCACTGTGAGTGCTTGAATTTTGACCTACTAGTCAGATAGGGTCTTCATAGTTTCCATATCTACATAGGCCATTGCCTTTATGGAGAAGACAGTTGAATTATTTGAGAATGACTCAAACTAATTCAGATTAGATACCTGTATATATATTTATGTGCAATGATTAATGGATGCAAATGATATTTATAAAGGCTAAATAATGAAGTTCTGATAGAAACTGTTGGTTCCTTTTGCAAAGTTGTGTGCCAGAGAACAGGCTCTGTCTGTCGGGTTTAGATTCATCATCTTCTTTTAGCTCTGGGGACAGCTCTTACCTGCTTGGTATTTCAGTGCTTTCTCTTGTGAGAGCTACACCCTAAGTTTGTATTCTCTGCTATAACGACTGTTCTGCTGTTTTTTTGCCAGTGGGTTGGGTCATTGTCCTTTGCCATTGGTGGAAATGGTACTTCCTGTTTGAGTCAGTTGAAAATGTCATCGTGCAACAATATATTACTTCCTGTGTAACAGATAAGTTGTTCCCCCAGCAGCAGAAGATCAGGAGCATGGTTATTAAACCACTGTATACCCATCTCCTATAGATTTAGTTGCAGGACAAATAAAATAGAGATAGTTCAGTTTGACACAAATTTAGGAGGCAAAAGGGAGAACAGAGGAAGATAAGATTGGAGGATAGCTTAGGGCCAGTCCAAAGATGATCTTGAATAATAAGGTGTTTGGACTTTATTTTGTAGCTAATAACTCCTAAAGCTATAAATACTATACAATACATAACTATAATTTAAACTTTATTATGACACTCACAATTCTGGTAAAAAATGTAGAATTAAGTCATAAAGCTAAAATTGTCTCAAGTATATTAAAAATGTAAAGTCTAAAGTTTAAAATAATATATTAAAATAATATATTGTATTTAATCAAAATTATTGCGTGATTGTTCTATAGATTTGTTCTGGAGGAAGATGCCTCATTACAGTGGAACAAATAAGTGTTCAGGGATCAGAAAATCTGAATTTTATTGGTGTGATTACAGCTAAGCCACATAGTGTCCTATAATTAAATTTTCTTTCTTGTACAATTCTTTGGTTTTCTTGAAATTAATAGTTAACTCTTTTTTTATACCCCCTCCCCCAGATGGCTCCCTTGCCTGTTTGCTCATTGTTTTTGCTCATTGTTAGTGCTTGTTGTCTGCTCATTGTTTTTGCTTGTTGTCTGCACATCTGCTCCCTGTTCATTTTTTTGATTTGCTCATTGTGTGTTTGTTGTTTTTGCTCATTGTCTGCTTGTTGTTTGTTTGACTTCTGTAGGAGGCACTGGGAACCAAATCTGGGACCTTCCATGTGGGAGGCAGGCACTCAACTGCTTGAGCCATGTCCGCTCCAGTTACCTTTTTTTTTCTTTTTAATTAGAGAAATTCTGAGTTTACAAAACAATTATGAATAAAATAGAGATTTTCATACAGCACTCCAACACCAACACCCTGCATTAGTGTGGAACATTTGCTACTATTGATTATAACACTTTTTTTCTTAACAAATCAATTTTACTGATACATATGAATAAAGCATAAATCCACCCAAAGTGTAAAATCAGTGGTATTCGGTATAATCACATATTTGTGCATTCATCATTTCAATCATTCTTTGATTTTTTTTTAAACAATTTATTGAAGTTTATCATTCATACACGAACATACATAAACTATTAAGTGTTCAATAAACATCGTGAACTTACAAAACAAACATGCATAACATCATACAGAGCTCCCACATATCACCCTCCCCGCCAAACCCTTGCATTGTTGTGAAACATTTGTTAACAAATCATGAAAGAGCATTGTCAGAGAATTACCACTAACTATAGTCTGATCTTCCTCCCCTATACATTTTTTGTAAGGATTTATTTTTTTATTTACTTTTATCCATTTGTAACTCCCCCACCCCGCCGTTTTTGCGTTTCTGTGTCCATTCACTGGGCAGCTCTCTGTGTCTGTTTCCTGCCCTCTTTTCTCATCCTTCTCCTCCTGTCTTCACTAGGATTCGATCCTTGGAATCTCCGATATGGGAGGGAGGTGTCTTACTGTCTGTGCCACCTTAATTCCTGGTTTTTCGGTTTGTCTCATCTTAGCTCTCCCTTGTGTCACTCTCCTGTTACATTATCTTGCTGCGTGGCTCACGGGGCCTGATGGCACACCCCTGCACAGGGCCTGATGGCCCACGCACCTTCCATATTTTTCTTTTTTTAATTTTTACCGGTAGGTCCCGGGGATCGAGCCCAGGTCCGTCCGTATTGGAGACGGACGCCCAACCACCCGAGCCACATCTGTCCCCCTGCTATATCTCTTAAGGTTGACCAAAGATACCCAAATTTACAGTCATTTCCCATACAGGATGGTCATGTAATAAATCAGGCTTAGTTTATCACCAGCATTCTAAAAACCAGACCTAGGGAGAAAAACCAGGTCTGGGGACACATGCATGGTTTCTAATATAGCGAATGTTTAGCCTACCCTGATTATCACAAAATCAGGACAGTGAGAATATTCACATTCAATCATTCTTAGAGCACTTTCATTATTACAATAATAAAATAAATACAACAATAAAAAAATAAACAACCAAAACTTATCATCTCTCAATCTCTCTATGCTTCTCCTGCCATACATAGCTGCTATTCATTTTCCTTCTCTCTAGCATATTTGTATTTATATTTTGTGAAAAGTCTTATATATGCAGTATCACCAATATTCATGTTCTACATGAGGTTTTACTATCTTATAGAGTCCCATGTTATAGTTTTTAGCTTTCCTTCTAGTAATATACATGACTTTAGACTTTCCTTTTTTTTTTTTTTTTTTTTTTTACAATTTAGATGATACAGTTTAATAATTTTGATGGCCTGTCCAGAAGATCCTGCCCTTCAACAAACTGTTTCCCACTGCTCTGAGAAGGCACTGTGTCTTTGAATCTCTGCCACCTCTGCCTCTGTCCAAGGCAGAGTTGAAACAGTGGCTGCCAACACCTTTGTCTAGGGTGGGTTGAAACAGTAGCTCAGAGCTGGGACCCACCAATCTGAATTTTCTAGTCAAAAGCCATGATCAGTGCTCAGCTGTCACCCACCTACCCCCTGTCTTGAGGAAGAGCCACCCTTCAGCAAACTGTTCCCTGTCATCCTGAGGAGGCAGTGTGTCTTTAAATCTCCACCACCTCCACCTCTGTCTGTGGCAGGGCTGAATCCATGACTACCACCACCTTTGTCCTGGGTGGGTTTAAATAGTAGCTCAGAGTTGGGATACAGTGACCTAAATTTGCTAATCAAAAGTCATGATCATTGCTGGGCTGTGCCTCCCACCTCCCACCCCCCATTCTTGGGGAAGATCTGCCTTTTAGCAAACTGTTCCCCTCTGCCCTGAGGAGATACTGTGACTTTAAATCTCCACTACCTCTACCCCTGTCAGGGGTGGGATTGAAATGTGGCTGCCTCTACTTTTGTCTGGGGCAGGTTGACACAATAACTCAGAGTCAGGACCCAGTGATCTGAATTCACTAATCAAAATCCATGATCAGTGTTTGGCCATGCCACCTCTGTTCTTAGTGAAGAGGATTTTTATGTTCCTTTCTGTCAGCAGCAGTTAGCCAGGGACTGGACCCCATGGCAGCCCACCATTAGAGTGTGGGATGGGCACTGCAGCCACTGGTAGAGAAAGCTAACTCACTGTTTTTTACTGTAGTTTATCATTCTCTTCCACTTGCTCTTCCCTGGATGCTGTACAGTGTTCCTCTGGCCTCCAGAGCCCCAGAACAGTTGATTCAGACAGTTCCTGCCTGTTTAATACATGCCTTGGTGGAAGGACTGAGTCTTGGAGCTCTCTACTCCACCACCTTCCCCAGAAGTCTTCAGGTCCTTTTTTCTTTGCTTGGTTTTCTATATTCTTATTATTAATCCCTTCCATACTTTTTTGCCCCTTGCCAAACTCTTCGAGAGTGCTGTAAAAAATCTTCTCAATATAGTCAAGCCCATCAGGTAATTTATCAGTTTTTTTTTTTTTAAGACGTCCCTTCTGGAGCCCTCTATTCTTCTGCTCTAATTGGGACTGACTGCTTTCTAAGTATGCTGCCCATCTGTTGTTCTAAGATTTATCTTTAACATCATTCTGGGAGTTTCCTTGGCTTCTTTCTTGTATTGAATTTCTTGTTTCCTGGATTGCAAATCTTCATTTTTTCTTGGTTTATTTCCTTGGTTTGGAGAATTCCAAACAGCAGCTTCCTTTCTTAGTAAATCCCTGAGAAAGAATGCACAGGAAAGATACTTTTTGAGCTCTTGTCCTGTGCTCTTTGGATATCTGAAAATATCTTTATTCTACTTGCACATTTGAGTGATAATTTGCTTGGCTAAGGAATTCTAGTTTGGAAATCAGTTTCCTTACAAATATTGAAGACATTTCTCACCAATCTACTAACTTGTAGAATTCCTTTTGAAAAATCTAGTGTCATTCTAATTCCCAATACTTTGTACATGCTTTCCTTTTCCTCTTTGGAAATATTTCTTTATCTTCTCTTTATCCGTGTGTTTCAGATGTTATGTGAAGGTTTTATGGATGATGAGGCACAAATGTAGATAGCCAGCCAGCCAAGAGTACTTGATATGACAGCTTTATTAGAGCAAAGAGCCTGGAGGAGGAGAAGGGAGAATAAGCACAGCAGAGAGGTCCTGTCTTAGCTAACCTGGGCTTCTGTGAGGGTCCATGGAGGTGCAGGGAAGGAGAAGAGCACATGTGGGTCCTGGGCTCTTGCCTTTATCATGACCCAGATGGGTGGGGTAGAATTTTTCTCATGGATACTGGGGATTAGAGGTTTTAAACTATATGGCATGAAAGGCAGAAGTGGCAAGGGCTGTTTGGAGAAACTGAGGGCAGCTTCTTATCATCCAAACCATATGAAAGTACCTGCCCCACTAGTAATTTATGCAGTGAGAAAGGATAGAAACAGCAAGGGGCCATTTAGAGAAGAAGCGGCTGGGGTCATTCAGGAGAAGAAGGAGCAGGGACCTTTTGGAAAGTTACGGGCCCTTGTCACCCCAGACCATATAGAGGTGCAGGGCTTGCTAATTGTGGTTATGCCCAGGGCAGGCCTATCTGATGTGGTAGTTTAGAATGGAAACTTATGGCTGGGCCATGCAGGGTGATGAAGCACCAAGTGTAATTTCTTTTATGCCATTACACCTTGATGTTCTGAAATTATGTAATGATATACCTTGGAATTTTGTGCTTTTTTTTTTTTTTTTCCAGTCATTTGTTGTGCTAGATATTCAATAGGCCCTTTCATTTTTTTTCAATTCTGGGAAATTTTCTTTTAATTATTTCTTTGATATTATTTCTTGTATTAAAAGCTTTGATTTTCTTATTTATGAGGATATTAATTTTAGTTTCATCTTTTAATTTTCTTCTGCACCATTTATCTCTTCTCTGGATTTCTTCCTTTTTATTTATTTTGGTCCTTGCTTTTCATTTTAAAGACTGTTTGTATTCAACTGCAAGGTTCTATAAAGTTGAACCTTGTTTGGTAGGTCTGGGTAACAGGAGACTTTGATCAGTCAGGGACCTGTAGGTCTTTTCTCTGTGGTTCATTAGCTTCTCTACAGGGTATTACTCTAATGTCCTGCTTTGAAGCTGTACATCTGGGTTACAGCTTTCTGGAAATCATGATCATGGGATGCTGGGGTTCTCACAATAGTAAACAGTATAGCATGAGGTTATTAATCAGACTCTAAAGTAGGGGTTCTTAACATTTTTTGTTCCATAGACCCCTTTGCCAGTCAGGTGAAAACCACAGACCCCTTACTAAGTCCACACTATACTGTGTATTATTTAATAAATATATCACATTCATACCAACATGTCCCCACAAGAATAATGTTTTTTGAATTTAAATTCAAGCTTATGGACCCCTTGTTAAGAACCCCTGCTCTAAAGCCAGACTGGCTGGTTTCAAAGTTCTTGTGACTTGCTAGGTGATTTGTTTGACCTACTTCCTTATCTGTAAAAATGCTATACTAATAATACCTACTTCATAAAGTTTTTGTTAGTATTAAATGAATTCATATATATAAAGTGCTTAGAACAGTGCTTACTACATAGTAAAAGTTCATGTGTTACCATTTTTACTGTCATCATCATCATCATCATGGTAATCGTCAATTCATTGCATAATCACTTTGTGCCTCACTCTGCCCTCCCACTGACCCAGTTCAGTTTATCTAGAGATGAAACCTCCAACCTTCTGCCAATGTGGAGGAGGAGCAGCTTTCTGGTTGAAAAGAGCTAGGAAGGGCTCCTTATGAAAATCTCTAACCAATCCTCTGGATCTTCATCCCCACTCCACCTCATTCAGAGGTGTCTGGTATCTATAATTCCTGCAAATTTCTGGGATTCAGAGGCACAAAAGGCTTTTTCACTATTGGCTCTTCCCTCTGGAGACACTTAGTTTCCAGCCTTCTCTGTCTAAGTCAGTCACCACCTCCCATGCATCTTCTGTGGTCTCTCAACTACTTGTCTCCTGTCCTGTTCTCTTTTGCCTTGTGAGTTTATACTTTTTATATTCCGTTACTGATAGTCTAGTTGGGTGTGACAGTTTGAAGCTGGGTGGCCCCAGAAGATCATGTCCTTAGACCTAGTCCATTCCTGTGCATGTAAACCTAGTATAGATGGGGACTTTTGATTAGATTCAGTAAGGGGTCTTCCTTTTGATTAGATCACTTCAGTAGGGCATGACCCAGGGTGGGTCTTAATCCTCTTATTGGAGTCCTTTATAAATAGAGGAATCAAAGTCCAGAGAGACAGAAAAAAGCTGCAGAGAAAGAAAGAAGCCTTCAGAAGCTGAAATCAATGAATCTGGGAGAGAGAGTGACCCCAGATAGAGCAACCCAAAGTTGAAAGCAATAAGACCTAGAGGAGAAAGCAAAGACTGAGACTGGTAGATGCCACCATTGTGCCTGCCATGTGAGAGGAATCCAGGACCACCAGCACTTGGTCTTCAGGGAGAAAAGCATCGATGGATGAAACATTGATTTGGGCATTTTCACAGCCTCAGAACTGTAAACCTTAAATCTAATAAATTCCCACTGTAAAAGCCAACCCATTTCTGGTATATTGTTCCCGGCAACTTTTAGCAAACTAAAACAATGGGTTTAAGAGGAAGTGGAAATCAACGTATGTATCCAATTGACTACACCATCTACAAGGCCATTGGCTTTATTTCTTCATCTTCACATACTTTAAGGTCTTTTCCTTTGCTAAAAATCTTTGTTCTTGGGTGTAGTTTGGATTTAATATAATTCCCAACTGATCACAGATGGATTCCATATCACTTGCCTCACTTTCAGAATAGTAGTGATTATTTTTGCTTTTGTTGTTTTGAATCTCTTTGAGCAATAGACCTGTGGTGTAGCAAATTATATCTTTTGTACAAATTAGAGTAAACTGAAAAACACAGGTGACTTTTATTCCTTTCTGTATCACAAATATCTTTTCAATACACCTGATTGATTGTAAAGGGAACTCCACAAGCAGATGTGAGCTACTGGGACCTACTGATGGTAATTTGAGTGCTGTGATGTTTATTGTGCTGTGCTATTTGGCAAGCATGTATGAAACTTTTAAATTTTTGCTTTTTCGTAAAATTCCTAAAGGAAAATGAGATGAAAAGTTTAAATTAGAAAGAAGTTTCCTTTCTGTGGAGATTCACAGAGAATGTCCTGGTGAGTCAATAAATATCTTGTTCTGCTTGATTGTTTGAGTTGAATTTGTGTTGCTCGCATCCAGAAGAGTCTTTGAATCATTAGGAACAGTGGAGATGGAGGAGATTGGGCTGCTACATGGCCCAGTGATTTGTACTTGCAGCCTCAGTGTTGCCATTGGTGTTGATGACCAGTTCTTGTGTGTTCTCTTTTGGTATCCAGAAGAGATACCCCCATAAGGTAATAAATATTTCTAAGATGGTGGATTATATATTATTGAAATAAGGAACAGTATTTTAGTTTCCTGGATGCTAAAACAAATACCATTCAATGGGTTGGCTTAACAATAGGAATTTATTGGATCATGGTTTCAGAGGCTAGAAGACTTGTGTCCTCCTGGAGTCAGTGTCTTCTGGCTGGCCAACAATCTTTGGGTTCCTTGGCTTTTCCATCACATGGCAATGCACATGGCGAGGTCTTCTCCTTTCTCCTCTGAGTTTGTTGACTTCTAACTTCTGGCTGTTCCCTGTGGCTTCTCTTTTTCTGTCTGAATTTCATTCTCTTTATAAAGGACTTCAGTTATCTGGATTAAAGCCCAATCTGATTCAGTTGGGCCACACCTTAACTGAAGTAACATCCTGTTAATGGGTTCACACCCACAGGACCATGGGTTGGAACCTGAACATGCTTGTGTGGAATACATGATTCAGTCCCCAACAGCTTCTTAGAGTTTGGTATAATCCATTGAGTGTGTTTTTTGTTTGCTTTAATGTCATGGTATAGGGGATGGGAATAGATTGCTTTGAAATTTGTTCAATTAACAAAGAAATTCCAAATGATCAAAATAAACCTCTCAATTGCTTTAGAAGTAGAATATGATTAAAGGTTTGTAGAGAAAGGGGTTAATGTGTCAATACTTACATTTATGGGTTAATAAATGATCCAAATTTAAAAACATCCTTTTAATTTGGAATTAGCTCCTCCATTCGAAATGATTCCTATCACATTTGGATGTCTTTTTAATGTGATAGTAATTATTGCATATACTGTTGGTTGACTATCCAGGAGGAATCCAGGAGATTCCTTCCTTTACCCTTGCTAACAGAACCCAAATCTTATTCAGGCAAAGAGTGACCATATTCTTAATGGACTTTGGGGTTCTTCACTCAAAAAGCTGAAGTTTGATCAATTTTACCTGGCCATGGTAATTCTATTTTCCTTTCCTTTGATTGGTTTAGGACTAAGAATGTGATATAATTTTGACTAATGAAATATGAGGTAAAGTCTGCAGAGTGGCTTTTGGGAAATTTGTCTTTGTTCCCAATGAAGGGACCAGGAAAGTCTTTGTTTTGTATGGCTATGATATGAGGAACAGCTAAGCCATTTTGCAGCCATGAGAGGATGTTCTTGAGGACCTCACTGGAGAGGGCAGAGCAGAAAGATGGAAAGAACCTAAGCATGGATAATATTACTGATTAACCTTGGGGCCATAACCATCTTTGGACTTTGTGTTCTGTGAGATAGTGAGTATCCTTAGAGTATAAGCCATTTTAAGTTGGTCCTTCAGTAACTCATAGGTGAAATCACCCTAAATGATAAGATAATAAACATGTTTAATGCTTTAACTTTTTTGACTAAGAATTCTTTCTCCTATACTTCTTCCAAATATGAAAGGATGATAAGAAAATTAAAATTGAGAAAAGAATTTCAAACGTTAAAGAATTACAAAAACTGTAAGGTATTTCAATAAATTATTCAAAAAATTTTTTGTTGAGGATAGGAAGAATGATAGCACTGTATTAGATATGGATATATACCAGAGAACAAGGCAGAATCTGTCCCTATTCTTTTGGAACTCACAGTCTAGTGGATTTTAGAGAGTATTTAGTCTAATAGTCTCATTTTACAGATATGGACAACTTTTATGTCTCAGTTGTCTAATTATTTTTTGTCCCTTAGTAAAGGAGGGTGGATCCCATTAGAGGAAAGACTCTTAAGTTTGTGGTTCATTTTGCTTTTGAGCATACAGTTAACTCTTTTGCTCATTTGAGTACCCAAGAGTTTGGATTACCAAAATTGGGATTGGATCTGAGTTTGGGCATAGGGTTGGAGATATCTGAATTTCTGTGTGTAACAGAGTAAGAACAATTTGGAATTACTGGGACAATCAGTGTGTGTGTATGTGTGTGTGTGTGTGTGAAAGTACAAGATGGTCAAAGATTGGGTGCTAGTTGGAGTATAGAGACCAGTGAGAAATTCCCTGTGTCATGGTGCTTAAAGGACTTTTAAGATCAGAGATGAGTGATATGCAGTTTTAAGTTATATGCTGTGCTATGCAGGAATGTAACTCCTTGACAGTGACCTAGAAAACTTTAGTGAAAGTTTTACTACACAGCATAGGTTTTGTTCCTTTGTTGCTTGAGCAGGGAAGCAGAAAGATGAAGGATCAACCTCAAGGCACAGAGCAGTGAACAAGAATTCTGCAGAGACAGGAAAATATAACTCCATTTCCCATGCTCCTATTCTTAGGAATTTTGCAGATATCTTGAAGAAGGTGTAGACTTTCCAATGGATGTGGAATGGGATTTGATTCACTTTAATCTACATTTTAAGGGGCACCTGGATTAGTAACACACACTAGCACTTACTGTAGGGCTTATCACAAAAGTGATTATTTCATTATTGGGTCAATTCCCTCCCATCTAGACAGTAAGTTTCTTTAGGGTAGGGCCCATGCCTGTTTGATCAATGCACATTTCACTCCCTTTCTTTCTCCTGTTAACCTATCTTCCAGATTCTAGCTCTGTGAATCTGCTCAATTTGCTTAATTATATTCAGTGAGGTCATGTAATAGTTGTCTGTCAGTGACTGGCTTACTTCACTTAACATAAGGTCTACAAGATTCATCCATGTTTTCCCTTGTGTTAATACTGCATTCCTTCTTACAGTTGGGTAATATCCCATTGTATGTATATACCACAATTTGCTTATCCATTCATCTGTTGATGGACACTTAGGTTGCTTCTAACTTTTGGCAATAGTGAATAATGCTGCTTTGAGCATTGGTATACATATATATGTTCGTGTCCCTGCTTTCAGTTCTTCTGGGTAAATACTCAGCAGTGGGATTTTTTGCTGAATCATATGGCAGTTCTATAGTTGGCTTCCTGAGGAACTGCCAAACTGTCCTCCACAATGGCTGCACTATTCTACATTCCCACCAGTAGTAGATAAGTGTTCCCATTCCTCCCCATCCTCTCCAACACTTGTAGTCCTCTGTTTTTTTTAATAGCCACCAGTCTAATGGGTGTAAGATGATATCTCATTGTAGTTTTGATTTGCATTTCTCTAATAGCTAGTGATGTAGAACATCTTTTCATGTATTTTTTAGCTATTTGTATTTCCTCTTTGGAAAAGTGTCTATTCAAATCTCTTGCTCATTTTTAAAATGAGTTGTTTGTCTTTTTATTTTTGAGATGTAGGATTTTTTAATATATGCTGGATATTAGGCCCTTATAGATAGATGGTTACCAAATATTTTTTCCCACTGAGTAGCTTGCTTTTTCACTTTCTTGACAAACTCCTTTGAAGCACAAACGTTTCAATTTTGAGTAGGTCCCATTTATCTATTTTATCTTTCATTGATTGTGCTTTGGGTGTAAAGTTTATGAAAACATTTCCTACCACAAGATCTTGTAGATGCTTCCCTACATTATCTCCTAGGAGCTTTATGGTCTTGTTCTTATATTTAGGCCACCAGAGGTTCTGAGGGGAGGGAGAGGGAAGAATAGGTGTAACATGGGGGCATTTTCAGAACATTGGAATTATCTTGCATGACATTGCAAAGATGGATACAGGCCATTATATATTTTGTCAAAACCTATAAAATTGTGTGGGGCAAAGTGTAAACTATAATGTAAACTGTAGTTCATGGTTAGTAGCAATGCTTCAAGATGTGTCTATCAATTGCAACAAATGTACCACACTAATGAAAGATGTTGTTAAAGTGGGAAAGTGTGGGAGGGGTAGGGATGGGGTATATGGGAATCCCCTATATATTTTTTGCCCTATATATTTTTAATTATTTTGTTTTTTTCTGGCCCCTATATTTTTGTTGTAACATTTATGTAATCTAAAACTTCTTTAAAAAAAAAAATTAAGAAAGACATGTATGTAAATATTCATAGCAACTTTATTTGTAATAGCCCAAAACTGGAAACAAACTAATTGCCCATCAACAAGAGAATGCATAAACAAATTACAGTATATCCATTCAATGGAATACTACCAAATAATAAAAAACAATAAACTATTGATACTTGCAAAAACATGAATGAATATCAAAATAATTATGCTGAGTGAAAGAAACCAGGCAAAAAAGGTAGATAGTTCATGATTCCATTTATAGAACACTTTAGAAAATGCAAACTAAAGTGACAGAAAGCTTGTATTTAGAATATATAAATAATTCCCTCAAATCAATAGGAAAAAGGCAGATAATCCATCAAAAAGTGACGAGTTGAACAAACACATCACAACAAACAAATATGCAAATGGCCAATTAATATGTGAAAAAGAAAAAGGAAAAAATAAACATTTCGTATTGGGTTGTACTCTGCCCATAAGGTTAAATATTCAATTAATATTTGTTAAATAGTTCTTTCCTGACAGGGAAAGAATATTATTTAAATATTTATAGCATTTCCCCTCTGCTTGCTGAGGAGAATCAGCCTACACCCTCAGCTGCCTCACCAGGAGAGTTGTCTTGTGAAGGCCAATTTTATATATATATATATATATATATATATATATATATATATATATATATATATATATATATTTTTTTTTTTTTTCACAGGAGGTCCGGGGGATTGAACTCAGGCCCCCCATATGGGGAGAGGGACCCCAAACCTTTTGAGCCACATCTCCCCCCCCAATTATATATTGATTGTGGGTGAGGGAGAGATCTGGAGAAGTTGGGAGAGGCCAGTCAGGTTCACACTGGAAATATCAGAGAAGCTACTGACAAGAGAAAACTAGTAGGTAAAGATATGAGAAAGGGAGACAGAGAAGAAATTTTGTGTGGGTTTAGTTGGAGAGATTTGGGGAGCTTGGAGAGGGAGAAGAGAGTCTTTGGGAGAAGGTGCAAAGCATATTAATATCAATCTCTACCTCTATCTAACCTATCAATCAACAAACACACAAATATTGATGTGGAAAGAAAATAGGAAAAGCTGGTTTCAATCAGTTTTGCTATTTGTAATGAGTATGATCTTTGAACAATTTTCAATAGATTTCAAAGCCTATAGAATTGTTTCTTGGTTAATTTGGCTATATTTCTTTGAATGAGATCCCAGGCTGTGGCTGACTTCTGGGTGAGAAAAATCCAGCCTGGCTTTACATGGGTTTCAACTTTGCATACTAAACTGAGGTTCACACTTTGGTATCCTCCATGCTGCCTCCAAGTACTTAGTAGGGACAGCAAATATTTGTTGGACAGAATTGAAATAGCAATAATCTAGGATTATATACCATCCAATCCAGTGTCTTCTACATAGGGAGAGAATTAAGACTAACATGAGGTATGTCTTTAGATTTTGTTCTTTTCTTTAGTAGATATAAAGAGTGGTAGAAAATGCACTGTGAGAGAAGGACATTCAGTTTTAGGACTATTCCAGAAATTATGAATGGAGGTCATTTAGACTTATCTACTTTTCCATTTGTTTAGTCTGTGGGAAGCAAGTCACTCCCTATTACTAACCAGATCCTTCTAAGGGTCTTAAAATATTCAAATTGGATTTTTTTCAAAGCCCCGAGGCTCACAGAAAAGTCACACACCAGGCCAGAGTTTAAGTTAAGCTTCTTTGCTGGAATTCAGTAAAACAAACGTCTTCCTCTTTGTTCATAACACATCCCATTGGTCTCTGTTCCAGCTGAATTTATTGGGATTGAAATAAGTGGAATCTTAGATTAAAAGTTTCATTTCAGAGAGGCCACATTTCATTTCAGTGGCATGGAGAGAAGGATCTTATACCAATGTGGTGACAGGGTAGGGGCTTCCTGGGAGGAGCAGCGGCCCTAGGCTACTGCAGTTGTGACATGGCTCAGTGGTGGGTTCAGGTGGGCACTGTTTGAAACCGCCCCACAGGCTCTCGAAGGACCAGATACTTTCCATTCAGTGGACGACAAATGGTTGAAACCTTTGTGAGAGGTCCAATTTTACTCCCCACTCGCCGGTTTCCATCTCTTTTATTCCTGCACTTCTAGGAGGCCAATGTGAAATTGTGTCTGTGGCCATGTTAAGGTAGGAGGAGAGCAGGTCTCCTTATTTTTGTTTTTGGAGGCATTTAAAAAACCCGAGGCCTGATCCCACCTGTCAAGCACACACTCTGCTATCTCTTACAAGTGCCACCAGAGGAGGTGTGATGGCCAACCACGGCCTGACAGGAAAAGCAATCCATTTGGAAGCCTCCAGAACCTGCTCCCACGGGGCCAAGGTGTTGAGTATTAAGCAGATTAACCATGACCCCCGGAGATTATGTCCAGAGGCAAGGACCACCTTGCAGGTTTAGGCAGGGGAACAAAAACAAAACAAACTGACCGGATCCCCTAAAGTTTGGGGGAAGCTCACTTTGCCTTGAACCAGCCAAACGTTGCCCTGCTACGTTCTTGTCTGTATAAAAGAAAAGAAAGGCAGAGCTCATGATTCAAAGCTAGTGGCCTAATGGCCACAGGCTGCTTGCCAATCTGAGAAACGAGAGGAAAAGAGAAACTAACACACAAGGGCTTGCGCTTGGAGAAGTGTTTACATGGCCTTGGCATGGAGAGAGTTGGCTAGAAGGCGAGTGATGTGGTTTGTGTCTTCACTGAGAAGCTGAGACAAAGCTCAGGGGACCCATTCGTTGTGCATTATCTCTAGTCTTTGCATCTGTGGCAAAATGGGTGCTTGGGGTATGGGCTTCTGAGCGGCAGTGGGGGTTTGGGGTGAGGAGGACGAATGCACCAATAAGTGCCTCCTGCCATAGAGTCAGAAGAAATCCTATGAAGAACCTGAAATTGTTTCAGAAGTTGATTCAACCTATAAGCCTTTTCTTAAACTCAAATATATTGTGCACCACACACACGTGTGTGTACACACACACATATATTCACACACATGTACATACATGCACACACACATGCTCATGCACACATTCATGCACACACATTTCCCCCAGGGTCAGTGCATCTTTGGTTGTTTTCCTTCTAGTCAAGGGGGAGAGGGTCTGATATAGTGGGCTGGATAAAATGGGGTTATTTTAAAGTGCATTTCTCCTCCCCATTCTACAGGGGATTGAGGAGGATTATGTGCAGCTTTCATGAAATGTCTTGTGCTGTTCCCTGGGAAAGGAACTGTAAATGTCAAGTCATCAGTCTCTGCGATAACGGCCTGCACAGGTACTGGCAGCCACGGCAGGAGGGAAGAGCATGGCTGGCTCACACGCGCGTCAACTGCAGCTTCTGAAACCAAGGCCCTAGCAGCCTGCGTAGCCAACAGACTGAGAGACGAAGACACTTAGAGATGGGGAAAGGGATGGGGGGGCCTGGTGACCCCCCAGGGGTTCCAAACCACCCTGCAGAGGGTGTGGCAAAGCAGAAGCACTAGGCTTAGCAGGTGCAAGCCTCTCACTGCTAGAACCAAAATGCCAGGTGCCCTGTATTCAGTTGGTATTAACAGCACTTCTCAAACCCTGACGTGCAAGTGAGCCACCTACCGATCTTGTTAAAATGAAGTTTCTGATTCAGTAGGTCCGGGGATAGGGCATGAGATGCTACCTTTCTAACAAACTCCCAGGTGACCATGCTGTAGGCCGGGGTACCATGCTCTGATTAGCAAGATGTTAAGAGAGTACCAGGTCACAGGCATACTCTTAGGGAGCAGAGCTTCAAAGGAAGGAGAATCAATTATGTATGAAGATGGACAAGCATTCAGCTTTCTCTTATCCTCACCAGGGGTAGGAGGCAATGTCCAGATAACTCCCATATCTTTCAGATTTGGATTTAGAATGCCTGGTACAATTACAAAATCTCTTTCTACAGCTGATGTTGGGCTGTTTGGATTTATATTAAGGTGGTTTAGCAATGCCTGAGCACACGCCAGCTGAAGAAAGAAGCACGCTGGGTAGCAGGGGGAGGCGAGCTTGGCGTGCATGCTGGCCAAGGACCATCTGTAAAGTGTGCAGCCCCCATGTGGATTGTTGGGATCTAGGTTTTGCACTGGATGATTATTCTCTGGCTCAGCTAGAGAAGGGAACTTAACACAGGGCTCTGATGGTTACCTTCCCCCCCACCCCGATTTTACCAAAAGGAAGAAAATTGAATAGGTAGGGAGAAATAGGAAATGACACCAAGAGAATGGAGAATGAGATTGTTTGGGTTTCTATTTTTATTTTTATTTTTAATTTTTGGGAGGAGAGAAAAATTAACTTCATAGGACAAATGAAGGAGAAAAACATTTTAAAAAAAAGGAGAAAGAAGAGAGATGAGAGATGAAGGGTGGAAGGAAATCTCCCTGGTAGATAAAACAGATTTGCCAAATATATTACATTCATTAAGATTTTTCTCTGCTTATAATGTGTGCTTTTCGGAGGCTTTTCTTAGCATTAACGGACGCTCTGGGAGAAGAGAAAGTTGGCAGAGAGAAGCCGAGCAAATATATAAATAAGCTTTGGTGATTTCAGAAGTTTTATTTCCCACAATAGAATGCTCTCCAGGCTGGGCAAACTTTTTCTTACTTAAACAAATGCTTTGAAAGACAAAGATTTCATAGCGTCAGTGGAACATTCAGACTAATAATTGCCTCTGTTCTTCCTGCCTTGAAGTCTCAACAGCCAGCAGATTTATGATTCACTTTCGGCAATAAGCTCCTTCAAATAAATATCACTTTCCCTGGCTGCAAATTGAGTTTTCGCAAACACACAGAGATAGACTTCACTAACATGAGCTAAGTTTTCTTGGTGTGTATGTATATATGATTATGAAACACTGTGTTTGCCTTTCCCCCCCCCCCATTGTTGGGAAGAATTGACTAGAAAACTCTACGAAAAGTCCTGGAAGAGCTTGCAGTCTAATGGAGAAGATGGATGTCCAAACAGACACTTTCAATTGAGCATGCAGGACGAGTTTGTTCTGACTGATGAATTCCTTGACATCTCACAGGTCATTTACAAAAAGAACCAGCCCAGAGAGCTCAAGAGGTGCTATTGCACCAGAAGGTGGAATTCCCCCCTCCTCTTTAGCCTCACATATTTCCAAGAGGCTATTAGGCTTTCTGTAATTTTTAGTAAGATTTTAGGCTTTTCAACCCTAATATTCATAGATGAGACCTCTCTGTTAGGACATTTCAGCAAAGCTAAGGATGTCTTGATCTTTTAATAGGACCGTTGGCTCATGGAGTGATATGTTAATGACTTTTCTCTTCAGCTCACCTGTGGTGCTGGTGGTTGTATCAAGAGAGTTTTACCCTTAGTGGTTAATTGGAGTGTTCACTTCCCTCTCCTAAGGGAGGCTGACCATTAGTGGAAACTATAGAAAAGAAGAAAGCGTGCCTCTTTAGTGCTACAGAGTAGTAATTTCCCTCTCAAACAAAAGTTTTCTCTTCTCTTCTCTTAAAGGACATAGATGTTAAGGACTTTGGGATCATACAGAAGCAAAGTTGGGCTAAATGGATCAAATCTCCATTTTCTCCTAGTTCGTGGTAGCTGAGCTTCCAACAATGCCAATCCCCCTACATATGAGCCTTCGTGCAAATGAAGACTTGGGATGTGATATCAAGGCAGGGCTTGTTATGTTCTCTGCATCTCCCTCTTTTTCAAAGCACCATGCAGAAACAGGTGCATTATGTGAGCTCTTTGGTGACTATTTAAGTGCAATTTTTCACCACTGTATTCAAGTTTCCAATAACCATTTGCAGCAAAAAAAAAAAAAAAAAAAAAAGGATCTTCACTTCTAACAGGGTTGTGTGTATTTAAAGACCAATTTTGAATGCAATTAATACAGATTGGAAAGATTTGGAGGTACAGAGAATGAGATGCCAAATGTAAGAATATGCTTTATTTGGAAATGCTCACCCATCTGTTTAGTACTGACTATAAAATCACAATGAGATAAACAATAGTAGACAAACAAAATAGGGCTTTGTAGTCACAGTTGCTCTGTCTAGCATGTGATAAATAAGCATAACCTACTTTGCAGGGCTGTCATCAGGTTAAAATGTTATACCTACTGTGAGAGGGCTTTGAAAAGTGTTGATGAGCAGTTTGCTGTCAGGACTAGAGACTCTGAAGAAAGACAGCAGAAAGTGTTGTACAATGATAAGGTATTCATTCAAAAATCACTTAACTTGATGGGCAGCTGCTGTGTACAGGGACTGTGCTAAATCTAGAAATAATATGGTGGACAAGATAGGCATAGTTTCAATTATATCATATCCCATAGGGATATGCAATCCTCAAGACGAGGGAATTAATTAAAGAGCTATAATAAGGTTCGATAACAGTTATGATGGGGAAAGTACCATTGATGTATAATAAACCACCCCAAACCTCAGGGCCATGGAAACATTCTCTTACCCATTAGTGGGAGGAATTGCAAAGTCACTGGACAGAGTATGTGGATAGCTTGTGAAGGCTGAAGAATTTGGGTGAGTGTTGCAACCTCCCACCAGGTATGTAGAACATCAGCACCTGATGAGACCTAAAAAATGAGTAGAATTTATCTAGATAAGGGGGTGGCATTGATGGGCTAGGCAGTGGAGGAAATGTTCCATGCATGGGTAAGCAGGTGGGCAGCTCTAGAGTCATGGCAAGTTTGAGGACTGAAAGAAACCAGTGTGGATGGAGAGAAGAAAACAGTGGTGGAGAGAGACGTGGAGGGCAGGCACAGGTCAGGAAGGATGGTGTCTACCTTGTTAATAACTGACTTTGGAGTTTATCTTAAGAGCCTTCAGAGCCATTGAGGACTTTTGATCTTATGGTTATTATTTGCTAGTCATCATTGACCCCGTGGTCTGGATTTAAGGGAGAAAGTCCTTGTTCTGGTTGTAATCACATAAGCAACAAAGTGCATCTTCCTCAATATTTACATTTCACATTATTTGTCCAATATATTCCTATTCCCTTGGGCCCTCTGATTTATGTCTCTGCACAATCCCATTTTGACCTTTAGTAATTAGAGCAAATATTTTAAGTTCAGCATATTAATTCCTCTTGCAGGAAAAGCACTTTCTCTGAGAATCATCATAAATCATTAAAAAAATTAATTGGCCAGTGAGAGGAGGGCCATTTTAGAGCAAATACTGGCAGTCTATCTGGTTATGGGCTAAAGCTCTAGATGTCAGACACAATTTCTGACCTGCTCAGACCTCTGACCTACTCAAAGTAAAGAAAGGTCTTTCTTCTTTCATTGATTGGCATCTTTAATCCTTTAAAGTATTTTAAGGAGGCATGAAGGAAGAGTGAGAAGAACTAGATTTTACTCCCCACTCTGCCCTGACTGCTTGGGTGACCTTGGGCCAATCAATCCCACTGAGCTGCAACGTTTTTGTCTATAAAATGAAGGTGTAAATGCTCCTCCAGAATCTTTCCAATTCCAAAACGTTCTGATTTGTGGATTATGCCCTGAACATAATGATAATTCCACAAATGGAGATTTGTAGTTTTCAATTCCGAGGATTGCCTAAAATACCCTTTGCTATTGTATAAAGTCAAGAGTTGGGGAGATTCATTAAAGATGAAGCAGAAAGAAATTAGGAAAAGGACATTTGCATGCATGTAGGCAATAAATTAACTTGCTG
The DNA here is from genome assembly GCA_026826555.1 of Tolypeutes matacus. Taxonomy (NCBI): domain Eukaryota; kingdom Metazoa; phylum Chordata; class Mammalia; order Cingulata; family Chlamyphoridae; genus Tolypeutes; species Tolypeutes matacus. The sequence goes on along the minus strand of JAKSZT010036119.1, from coordinate 31,020,791 downwards.
TGAGTTAAGACATCTGCCAAGAAATATTAGCGAGACTGGCAATGGCTGCTTGATCACCTGGGTGCTAGAGAAGGGGCTGTGTTATGTAATGTGCAACAAGCTAGCATTTCAGCTAAGGACCCTGGGATTCTTATTTATTTATTTATTTTACTTTTTATATGCATCTCTTACCCTAACTTTTGAGATTCATGGTTAGAAATCTGAATATTTTTTATATCATATGATTCTTAGAACAGCAAGGGAATTGCCCCTTCTCTAGCCTGTCAGTGGTCAAGAACTGTGAGTGAGTACAGGGGACTACTGTGAGTCAAATTCAATTTCAGAATTTAAATTTACATTGAGGCTAAACTTACTCAGTCTCCCGGACAGCAGTTGTATCAGCCAGTCTCTTAGCCCTTTGTAATTGATGTTTACTTACCATCACTTAGGCACAAGAATTTTCTCAGAGCTGAGCCTGAAAGGGTAGCAGAGCTCAATTCTCTGTTATCTTTCCAACATGCCACAGTCCACTGATCAGGGCATCTACAACTCAAATAGTTAGAATTTCCCAGAGCAATACAAGCACTCAATCCCAAAGATAAATTTCAAGTATTCTAAAGGTATCCCAGCACTTTAAAAGCCAAGTCAGTTATTTCCCAGGGAAGAGTTTGGTTGGTTGTGATTATAGAAATAAATCTGCACTTCATTTTTAGCCCAGTGGCCCATTACAGCTCGCTTCAGAGTCTAAGATCCCAAGAATAACGAGAGTAATTTTATGGGAATGAGAGATTATAAATCACAGACTCTGTCAGTTTTGTGCTTTCTCCCAGCATTCTTTTCTCTGAGAGTTGTGCAGACTGTTGGCCCCAGAGACTACCCCTCTGAGAAGCCTCACCTGTTTTTTGTTTGGTTTTGACTGAAGCCTCAAATCAGCCCTGGCTGTATCCCAGGGCCACCTGATACTCCCAAATAGAGAGGTGATTGAGAGCATGTTCGTTTTTAAAGCATACATAATTCCAGAAGGTTTGATTCTTGCTTTCTAACTAAATTTTGCTCCTATACTTAACTAAAAAACAGAGCATTGCCTTGGAATGCAATTCCCAGGCAAACAGGATTAAACAAAGCCTGTGCAGGGTCTGCAGAACTTTTGCCATGGTGGATTACATCTAAGGGTCTCTACAAGACACTTCCACAAAGAATGTCACCCAATGTGGCAAACTGGTCAATTCAGGATCTGGGAAATGCTCCTGAAATGGCTCATCCAGGTCTGTGATGTCCAAGCTGGACATGAGTGGGAAGAAAAATTAGAATCCCTATTCCTATATTTATATACGTTTAGTTTTAACATACGTAATATATCAGGACAGCCCCATATGTATAGAATTTATTTATATAAATATGATGTGTTTGCCAAGTGTTTTTTTACCCATAGGGTATATGATTAGAAAATTTGGAAACAACTACTTAGTGCCCAATGAGCTTTCTTAGTGAGAACTACTTAATGAGATTTACTCTGAATACAACTCCTCATTTTCACTATTTGTTTCTATCGCTTTAGTCCTAAATACTTTTTATAAGACAAACAAACTGAAAAGCTCTGTGGGATAGAAGGAAGGGTGAGGCAGAGGTGGGGGTGGTGGGTGGGGAAGCTGAGAGAGTAGGGATAACTGATGGGAGAAGAGAAGGAGATGATGGAGGGGCAGAGGGGGGACCCTGACCTCTAAGTCTCCTTTTAGCCTTGAGATTCATTAACCCCAGGTTTTTCCTTATTTCCATTCACCAGCCCTCATGGGGTTCAGGTGCTGAAGGGCTGTGAATTGGTTGTAAGTTCTTATATACTCTGAAGCTAAAGGCAGGATTAAGTTTCACAGTACCATTAACCTCTGAAAAATTGAGAACTGGCTGTAAAAAAGCAAGGCGAAATGGCAATTATTAATGAATAATCACTTAATACAAGGCAGATGGTAAAGTGATAAACACGTCAATTAGACTGGTTTAGAACTAGTTCACAGGCACATTCATCGGCCTGAAAAACTCTGCCTGCTTTGCCCTTTCTCCCAGCTGTGTTGGTCCACGAGTTAGGGTCAGTCAGGTGCTGGGGGCTAGCTCCTCCTGGATTGACTGAATGTAAACCCTTTTCCATCTCCATTTGTCTTAGCATCTCAGAGAGGCATAATGATTGAAATTATTATTACTTTTTTGGTTCTTCTCTTCTGCTATTGATTTACATACCAAACAAATACTGGGCCTTGAGAGGTGAAATTAGCATTCTTCTGTGGTTACCAATAGGAGGCAAATGTTGAATCACTCATTTTAAATATTTGGCTGGTGCTGAAATGAACATGTATTAATATGGCAGGAATAGAGGATAAGTGTATTATACTATTGGGACAGTGTGACAATTCATTTATCACCATTTATGAACTATGGATGCATACTCTGTCACAAATGAAGATGGATGTATTATCTCTTGAGGTTCCTGACACACAGGAGTAATGTGTGTGGGCATATGTGATTTTAATATATATTAACTTGCAAATAACTCTGTGATGCATGCAAGTGATTGCATATAATGGGATGGGGTGCTTATTAGTCAACACACGGCTTAGATTTAAGAGACCCAGCTGGAATTATATGCTGACTGATCAAGGCTATGCTTGTCAACTTGTTACCTTCCTTTTTTTTTTTTTTTGGTCAGGGATTTCTATTCAGAAATAAAGAAATACTGTGTGTAAATTAAGACAAGGCCCTTTTGGTGCAAGGAAAATGTACTGTGGTCCTAGCCCTACAAATGGCCCTCTGCCTTATAGATTATTGTAGTTGTGTCCTTGGGAATGGCAGCCTGAGGTTTAGGTTTTACTTGATGAGAACATACTTAGTGATTTTTCTGAGATCCAAGATGACCTTGACTGAGGGGAATTACCAAAGCGAGGCCTTTTGCTTGCTTCCTATTCTGCTGTCTCTGATCTCTTTGAGGGCTTGGTCATTTGGACTAGTGATTATGCAACTTGTGGAATTCCCATACAGAACTGAGCTTTGTTTAGATGGCATTCTGTAAGGAGGCTACTTCTGTGGTTTTACTCCTTCTGGATCCCTGAGTGATGCTACTGTTTAAATAGAGTCCACTTATTTTAGTTAAATGTGACTATTGATTCCTGTAAAGGTTCTCGAACTGGGGACTTTATAGAGAAGACAAAAGGACTTACTGGGAATGACTAAACCAAGCTCAGTAATGAGAATAATTGCTCAGCCTATTATATGTTATGTTATGAAAATAGAATCGTTACTTTGCTAAATAATACTTTTTATAATAAAAATATTGAGCACTCACTGTGTTCTAGGTCCTCTGGTAAATGCTTGACCCTTTTATCTTATTTAAGCTACAATAATCCCTTGGAAGCTAAATTAATTTTTCCCATTTTACAGGTGAAGGTTATAGAGAGAAATTCCCTTGTCCAAGGGATCCCAACAGAGGCAGCGTTCTAATTTAGGGAGTCTCTGGTTCCGAAACTGAGGATGTTCTGATGCTCCCTCTCTGTCCTCTTCACTAAGAGGCCAGTGATAACCCTTAAGCTATATGGCTAAGCAAATAGTCCTGGTGCTGGTCTGATGTGGACCATCTTCTAGAAGGTGTTCATGTCATTAACCCATGAAGGCTGTGCTGCTTTGGGGATGTCTGGCTTCAGGGCATTTGCTACTCTTCTTTGTTTATATGCTCCCTGGACATGCAGCCATAGGTGCCTCCAGGCTTGAAAGCTGAGAATGGCTGGGCAATGTTTCATCCCTTTGTGTTTGTGGGACCCACATCCAGCTCTAGTGGGAATCTTCTCTCTTTGGATGTTGTCTATGTGGGAGGAAACTCCCAACACCTTTGCCAGGCTGTGGCCCTTCTTGTTTAGAGTCAGGACTGGAAACGGAACTTCCCATTACTGTAAACACCTTTCTCCCCTAGCACAACCAAGAAGTAACTCTGGGTCATTATTGCGTAATCACTCATACCCAATATCATGTGGATTTTACAATATAATGATTGTGTTTTATATTTCTATATGGATGTTCATTTTTAAAATGTTTATATAACATAAAAAGTTGTAGTTATAGAGACTATTTTCTAAGCACAAAACCAGAATGTTACCTGGCCTGCTTTAAAAAGTATAACAGGATATCTGAAATTAAGATTATGCAGAAATCTGGGCTGCACAGTCACTGTAAGCATAGCAAAAGGAGCACTGGACTTGGGGGGGTGTATCTGGTTTCCAATTCTAGTTGTATAAGTAGCTTGCTGTTTGATCTTGGGTGAGTCACTTAATGTCCCTTCACTGCATTTCTTCACCTGTAAAATGAGGAAAACACATGCTTGGAACACTCCCCCACGTAGTGGTGGCTCAAATGAGAATGCATACTTAGTCATGGATTTATCAAACATTTATGGAGCATCTTCTATGCGTTGAACAATGTGCTTGACCCTGGAGATATGAAGTTGGGTGAGATATGTCCCTGATCTCCCATTTATCCCCCTTCCTCTCCACAAAAACTCAGGGTCTTGGGCACGTGAAATTATAAATCATGTAAAGGCATTTCATAAACTCTAAAGCAATTGATCAAGCTTGTCTGTGAAGAAGGGGTTCTACAGTCAATAAATTTGGGAAATGCTGTATTCAATATTCTTGGAAATTCACAATGAGCCTATCAAAAGCTCTGATAAGTCATATAGCAAAGAAGCAAGTTTAAGTCAGTCTAACCTAGTCTGTTCTAGCCTTATAAGAAACATTTTATTGTGGTTCACCTACTAACACCTGGAGTAACTAACACCTAGTTTGAGAAACTCTGTTAGATGACTATTCAGTGATTATGTATTTAGTTGTCCCCATAATACACTGTACTCACCTCCATTATTACATTCATCCATTGGATTGTGAGTGCTTGTCTTCCTGATTAATCCATGAGCTCCTCAGTGTCCATGCCTGTTCATATTTGCCCCCCAGGACTTGGGTGGAAGGGGTGTCCCTGGCCATTAGAAGGCATTCAACAAATGCTTGTTAAATGAATGTATGAAAGTGTAAAATACTATACAGATGTGGATTTCACTTATATCATGATTTTGTTTTATATTTCTACATTTATTAAGTAAATGTTCCAAGGCCCCAGAAGACAGCGCTTAAACCTCTTTAATTGCTTTGTTCAATGTCCAACTTAACTCACCTCTATGACCTTAATAACTTTTTAATTATAAGAATAGAGGCTTAAGACCATGTCTTAATTTGTAAATTGGGTAACCTATGATGAGAAAACATTCATTTTCTATGTTTAAAAACTGTTTATTAAGTGCCAATATTTAAAACAAATTTGCCAAAGGTGGAGGGGGGGTGGAGAAGACATTATGCTTTTGAGAGAGCCAAATGGAAGTAGCTAAGTAGTAATGCAGATTTGTCCTGGAAATAGGAGCCTGAAGTTATGGTAAAATTGTAACCAGTAGATTAAGCGGTTGTTGGAGTGGAAGTCTGCTAGATGGATGAGTCTTTTGGTGGCAGCATATTTCTGGTAGGCGACTATTTGTAGGGAAGAGAAGAGCAGAGAGCTCCATGTTGGGTGAGTTTTAGTTTTAGGCAGGGAATAAGATAGAGGCATTGGTACTGCTAGAACAATTGTGAGGTAAAATGAAATGCTAAGTATAGCAGCTTGAGTGATAAAGGCTTTCTACACTTAGTGCTGGCTACCAGCAAGTCTCCTCCCCAGGCCTCTTGGTAGGCCAGCAGGTAGAAATGGCAGGGGCTGTGACTTTCCTCTTATGTTCCATCAGTGAGAAAATAGGGTACAATAAACCCAGATTGAGTAAAAGAACAATTGAGCACAGTTGGAATAGTAGAAGTTAGTGCTTAGAAAGTTCTTTCTTTCCACTCTTAAAAAAAAGCTTTTATATGTAAATGTTCACTGTAAAACTTTTAGAGAATATAGACAAAAAGGAAGATAAAAATAATCACAACACCGTTAATTAAAGAGAGTATCAGTTATCATTTTGGAGTACTTTTTTTGACAGATATTTTGCAGATATTTATATATATATAGACGCATAATGCATACTATTTTATAACCTTATTTTTACACTTAATAGCATGATATAAACATATTTCTGAGTCACTGCATATTTGTCTATATAGCCTTAATGGCAACATAGTGTTCCGTTTTATGTATGTATCATAATTTATTTAATGAATTCCTATTGTTGGTTATCTAGGCTATTTTCAGTTTTTGCTAACTTAATTTGCACTCATTATTATTGAGGTTGATTTCTTAAAAAGTTTTAAAATGACTTTTAAAATGCTTATTGGCCATTTATGTTTCCCTCATGAATTGGTTTTGGGTCCTTTGCCCATTTTTCTATTGCGGTGGTCATCATTTATTGATTTCTAAGAACTCTTGATATATTATCACTGTCATGTTTTAAATACCCCTTTAATTCTTTAATCGTCTTTTGTTCTTAATCTCCCATGAATATTTAATTTGTAATTTCAGTTTATCTTAATAGGATGAGTGGCTAAGTGGTTTTAGTTTTTCATCCTTCAGTTCCCTGTGTTATTGGCAGGAACCTGAATGACTGGCAGGATAAGAAAGCATCCTCTGTTGCTCAATAACAGCCCAAGCTAGCAGAAAACTTAGGGTGGTCCTCAGAGATAACTGTTATTGGTTAGATGGCATGCCCCCTAAGTTACCAAATCATTTAGCCTTATCTGAGGACAGTGTTTTTCTGGCTTATAAAATTCTTCCTTGGTTCATTTTTTTTCAGATAAGGAGAAGTTTTATTTATTTATTTATTTTTTTTACCGGGAGGTCCGGGAATCGAACCCGGGTCCCTCCATATGGGAGACGGACGCCCAACCAGTTGAGCTACATCCGACCCCTAGGGAGAAGTTTTAGAGTTTAGCCTATTCTTAGGAACTGACATGTTGTCTTCTTTCAAAATAAAGGCCAGGATAAATATAAACTTTTTTAGTTGGCATTTTGGCTTATTCCATTCAACAAAAACTTTTGTTAGAAGTAAGAATATTTTATAAAAGCTATATACAGATGCTGCTTATTCTCCCAAAACTGAAAGATTTTTAAAAACTTTTTGCATATTTCCAAAATTATTCACAGTGATCTTTTTATTTCTCTTCCTGCTATGAAAATTGAAGTCAATCAATTCAAATTCTATTGAGTAGAATTAATGTTTATATTTTCAATTCTGTAAGAAGAAAATTCAATATGCCATAAAATGTTTTTGGTAGAGGATTTCTACCATTCAATGTAGAACATTCAAAATTTATAATTGTTTGGTGTCTTTTGAATAATGGGTAACATTTATTGGAAGCTAAGTGCCAGGTACTCTAACTAGTCTTACCTCTCTCTTTTTTAAGAGAAGTTCCAATACTGAATGGTTTGAAAATGGAATATGAAAATATTAGTTAGGCAGTTCCAATATCATGATTCAAGTATCCAGTTTTCCACAGGTGTTGGGTTTCAGAAATGTGTATGTGTATGTGCATGTATATATATTTAAATGTATATTTATGTGTATATGTACATTAAATTTTATTATGAAAATTTTAAGTGTAAACAATAGTAGAAAGTATAATTTAATCTTCATATAATAACCATTGACAAGCTTCAACAGTTACCAATATTTTGCCAATCTTGTTTTATTAAATTTCCCCACTTTTTTCCCCTGGTATTTAAAAATAAAACAAATCTCTGGCATCATTTTATTTCACCTGTAAATATTTCAGTATGCATTTCTAGTTGGTAAGAACCTTTAAAAAACATAACCACCAAATATTATATCTCACAATTAATTATCATTCTTACATCATCTAAATCTGTTATATTAAACCCTTTCTAATTTTCTCAGAGATGTTGTTTTACATTTGATTTACTCAACTCAGAAATCAAAGAAAGTCCACATGCAGTATTAGATTGTTAGGTCTCTTAAGATTCTTATTCTGAATTTTCCCTCCATCTCCCCCTTTTTTCACACTATTGATTTGTCAAAGAAACTGGATCATTTGTCTTTAAAATGTCCCAAGTTTTGGGTTGTGATGCTGCTTAACCTTTTCCTCCATTCCTTGTGGTTAGAATTAGAGGGTTTATTAGAATCAGGTTTAATATTTTTAGGCAAGACTATTTCATAGGCTGTATATGTACTTCCCATTGCAACACATTATGAGGCACCTCATGTCTGATTGTCCCATCTTTAATGATGTTACAATTGGTTAGTGAGTTCAGGAGTTGTCAACATGATCCCTCCATCATTATATTCCCCAACACTTCACTTGCTGGTTTTGGAATCCATTGATGTACATTTTTTAGTTCCATTATTTCATCAAGGGCTGCAAAATGATTTTTGAATCCTATTATTTCTTCTGCAATCATTAGCTGGTGTTACTCTTTTAAGAATTTCAACTTCTCAACTATATGGGTATATGGAAATATACTTCATAGTGGAAGGGGAAGATACATACTTCATTCTTTGCCATTATTTGACAATTTTCAGAATAATGAGTCCATGACCCTAGCAACCTCTAAAAGTAACCTATGAGATTAAAAAAAATAGCATTATAAACTCATGGAGTTTTAGATACTTGATGTGTTTCAAGCCATTGGTATCATCACTCTTCTTCACAGTGTCCCATCTTAGGCCATGTCATATTTATGCTCATATTGTCCCATCTTAGGCCACAGGGAACTCTTCATCTCTTATCCTTTCAACATGACCATGTCAGTCTTTGATATCATATATTTATATATATTTTATATAGCAGTCTCACTCCACTTAGGCATCTTTCCTTAATGCAAGCACTGAAATTACTGTACCTCACTGAATCGGACTCTTTGGAAGGCATGTTAAGCTTTACTTTACTGAGAATTTAATTCTTCTCAGACTCAAATTTTACACTGAAAAAATGAGTCCAGGTACTCAGCAGGCTCTCAACCAACGTGTATTGTCGAATTAAATTCTGCTTTGTAGTGCCACATATTTCAAATGCTAATATAAACAGTATATGGTCCTCGGGTAATTTAGCTCATTTCCATGACCATCTCTAAACCCACACATGTTGTTTTTATCTTAAAGGAGCTTAAACACATACCCTATCAAGCTTAAAAATATCCTTGTGCAATTGTTTCTGTCATTTGGTGTATTAGCATTCTCCTCACAGTGCTCTGCTTATATAAATTTAACAAGATGTAAGGTTGATGCTGAGAGAAGTCTTTGGACAGATCCGTTACCTTAGCAACCTTGCCCCAGACTTCGACGGCCCTCACCCAGCTACAAAGTCCTTCACTGGCTAACGAGACACTCTTAGTGACAGCTGGCTGAAACTCAGGTCGGCTGACAAAATGACTTGTTATCTGGACAGTAACCTTTGGAGGAATATTATCTTTATAAGATTTCCCAAAGAATCCAAACACTGAATGCTGTTCCACTAATAACTATATTCATAAGGCCATCATGCTTAAGTGCTTCTGGGAAAGCATTAGTAACAGGAAATTAAGTGTTACAGAATAATTGCTAACCTTGCTGCATAAAATAGAAGCTGGTCGCCCAGTGATTTTGCATTGGTAGCAGTCATTAGCTACCACTGTCCTGTATAATTGAAAAATTGTTTGTGTAAAGGAAATATTGTCACTGCCTCATTAGTCCCAACATTTAATTGTATTGGGAAAATCTGAATGCCCTTTTGAGGTTCAAATTACACATATAAATTCAATGCCCAGGTGGTGGCAATGGTAAGAAAGAAATCAATCTTTACCTGAGCAAAGACTTCAGATGATCGTAGGAATGTTTTTATAGCTACCAATTCTAGAAAGCTGTGTGTGAATAAAATCACAATCAATTAATTATTAGTTTATTTATTCACCATCCACTAGTTACCAGTGCTGTATGAGTCAGTAGGAGTGATATCAAGTGAATAAAACCTAGCTCTTGCCCTCAAGCTGTGTGATAGTATGGCAACGGAATGTTTCAGTTCAGTGTCATCGACAAAAAGTGATTGAGCACTTTGGGTTTTAAACTCATCAGTAGCTCAATGATATTCTCTTGGTACACACTGGATGATCATAGCACTTGTTTACAGCTGGCACCCATTCTGATTAGTTAGTGTCCATGCTGCGCAACTGACAAAAGTCTGAAAGTGGATTGTGGGTTCTTTTACACATTCACACTTTGGATAAGTGATTAAGCTTTGTTTTTAAGGTATTTGGAAGCTTTCCCCCTGACTCAACAAATCTTATCTTGTAATGAACCAAAGATCCACAATTTTAAAAAGTAGGAAGACTCTCCTAGCCCTGGCATTTGCTGCAGAGATGTCCCTTATTCCTGTCCATCTGGTTATTTCAGTCTGGCTGCTCTATTACTTAGTACCTTGTTTTGGGCACAAGAATCATTTTGCTGATTCTGGGCCATGTTAGATATGGTGTAGTAGGTTGAATAGTGTCCCCCTGCCCAAATTCATTCCTCTCATAACCTCACACTGTGACCTTATTTGGAAATAGGGTCTTTCCAAATGTAATTAGTTAAAATGAGGTCATACGGGATTAGACTGGGTCCTAAATCCAATAACTGGAGTGCTTATAAGAGGAGGAGAGGATATAGTAAGACACAATTACAGAGAGAAGATGACCATGTGAAGCTGGAGGCAGAGACTGGAGTGATGCATCTACAAGCCAAGAAATGCCAAGGATTGCCTGGAGTTACCAGCAGCTAGGAGAAGTTGGATCAAACAGATTCTGCCCCAGAGCCTCCAAGGAACCAACCCCGAGGACACCTTGATTTTGGACTTCTGGCTTTCAGAGCTATGAGACAATACGTTTTAAGCCACCCAGTTTAGGGTACTTTGTTTCAGCAGTCCTAAGAAAACTAATACTTATGGGAATCTCTGGAGGCTGTTCCTGGCCCCATCTGCCTATACTTGTTCTGTCATCATTCACTCTCTTTAGAAAGATCTGCGAAGAAGGAGGCTGCTGAGTAATATTTCCTAAGGTTTAGTAACTTCCTTCAGCAAGCCTTTTTTTTTTCTTTAGGAAGTTGTGTTTTTCTAACTCAATCCCCACGTCCTTTCTTCAACTCTAACTTATTTACTTTGTTCTTATTTTCCAACAAAACTGTGTCAACATACACTATTTGCTAGTCCATTTTCAGCGATCTTTCTCTTATTCTATGGAAGGAAAAGTTGTTTTCCTTTAAAAAGTTTGCTAATGTGGATAAATAGTCCATTAAAAGAATTCACGAATAACAGGAAACATGTTTAGAACCGTTATGCTCATGCCTAAACAGATTCCTGTTTCCAAAATGCTTTATAAGATTTGGAAATATTAATATGATTTTTGAGGAATTAAAAAAATAAAAATGGTTTGCTTCTACTCTTGTGGAGTTTTATTATAATTTTTTTTTATTGGAACTGTTTAATCTCATTTGTTTTATTAGGTCATTTGTTACTGCTCTATGAGATTCCAATAAACTCTTTAATATCCAAACTTAGAATTCATCCTCTCTGATGCCTCTCCGTAAGCCTATAACCCTATCCTGCCATCACTTTTTAACAAAGCAGATCACCTAGACTTTGGTTGATGATTTCTTTCTTTTTCTCTTTAAGTGTGTAGGAGACATTAATTGAAGAAACCAGTTATAGCAATTCAACACAGTACAGTTAATCAAATTACCCCTTCTGAATATGGCAGCTGGGAATATTTACTCTGGAAATGTCTGTCTTTAGAATGATTCTTAAAATCAGATAGCTGTAAACATAACCAAGAATTATAAAAACCTCTTGAGGTTGGAAAAGACAATTTTCCAAATGAGTTAGCATTCTAGTCCTTTCTTAAGGCTAGATTATGCCTTCATTGTGTGTTTGCAATATCTCTGTGGTCAAACATTTTGCTTGCTGAATGCATCATTGGTCAAATGAGGCATAACTTTCCAAACCCCAAACATTTATAAATTCGGCTTAGATATCTGCTCAAAGGCATCCCAGTTTATTACAATAGTTTTCCTTTGAGTTTGAAAAGGAGGCAGAACTTGGAAACAAATACAATGGGAAAACGTACATCTCTGATTCTTTTCTCTTCCCTACCTTCTTCTATCCAAATGGTCAGCATGTCTTATTGATTTTACCTCCTAAATACAGAATTTCTTCTCCTCTCCATTGCCTCATTTGTGCCCACTATCATCTCTTGCCTGGGTAACAGCAATTTAGCTTCCCACTAGTCACCCTATACAAGGTTTGTCTCTCTTAAAGCCTCTCTCTAGAATGATGATGAATCTAGAACCCAGATATGACCATCTCATTTTTGGTGTCAAGTCTGAGATCTGTAGCATGTACTACAAAGCCTTCAAGGTGTCCCAGCTGGATCTTCTTGGCTCACATTCCTGCTTTGGATTTGATGCTCTAGCAATAGCTCACCATTTACGCTAAGCTGTCTCTCATTTCCATTTCTTTGTCTTGACCCAGAAAAGATACTTTCTTAAAGTGTGTTGAGTGATTGGCAACCCCGAACAGAAGAAAGCTCATGTGCCATGGCCAGAGCCCAAGCAGGAGAGGCCAGTGCAGTGGACAGAGCATTGGGCTTTGCTGCTGCATTATATTCAGGTCCAAATCCCATCTCTACTTTTTATAGCCATATGATCTTTTCACCTTGGGCAAGTATCCTAGCTTTCATTGGTTAAAATGAGGATAAAATTTAGCGTGTGTGTGGCACACAGTAAAAACTTGGGAAATGGTAGTTTCCTTTCTTTTTGAAAATGCCATCAAATTCTGAGGAGAGCAGCCAACTCCACTTAGTAATGCTTCAAGTCACAGTTATAGCTGGTTACTTTTCCAGTGCTGCCCCACATGCCCGTGTTAGCAACAAAGCACAGAAAACATAAATCTTGAAACTCATTTTCTGGAGAATGACATATTAAATTTTTGTTGCCTATGAGTAACATTTTGGTGGAATTTTCCTATCAAGTTTCTTCTAGCAATGATGCAACAGGAAAGGGGACCTTGGACTGTAATTTTAGAAGAATGGTGAGTAAAAGGGAGAAAACAGGAGGACCCAGAGTGAGGGGTACATATTAGAAGGGTGACAAAAGTGGATGAGAAAGACCTAAAAGTAGGTTTGATGGCACTTGTATATCTGAATAACTGTACAGATTTGCCTGGGGACTGCTTTTATAGAGAGATTTGGAAAGGTTAACTAATTTTGTGTCAGTGGTTCAGACATGGAAAATCAGGAATGCCTGGCCATGGTCCCTTACCTAGAGCCAGGACACATGATGACAAAGTAAAGAGGAAGAGAAGCAGATGGGAGAATCAGGAGCAGATACAAGTTATTTAAAAGTAATACAATAATTCAGCAGGAAAGGGTGGAAATTCAGCAACTTATTGAGTATGACATTTGGATAAATTAAACTGAACAGAACAGAACATCTAGGAAATATACCAGAGAGGAAAAGGAAAATGAGGGTGAAAGTTGGCAGAAAGAAAAGGAAAAGGAGTAGATGAAAAACAAAAAAGAAATTAGGGCAAAGAGAAAGTCATTCACATTTAGTATATGTGCCCAACACACAAATTTTCATTCTATTAATAAAAAATTCAATCACATATTTGCAAATAACTACACATTCAGGGTCAGGTAGAAAAAACTGTCTGATTTACTGAACTTCACCGCCTCATGGCACACACACATTCAAATACACACATTCACACACACACACATATCCTCTCACAGGCTCAATCACACGCATACACACAACCACACATAACCACATCATTTTTTCTCTTAATGTTTTTGTGAGATAAATTTTCAAGTTTATTTTGCTTCACTGAAAAGATAACAAAAGCTTTTAAAAATATACATGTTTCCATACAAGAAAGATCCGTTTCTTATTTTAATTGTTCATTTTTGATCTGTAGCTGTTCTAGGGGTAACAGGATAGTAGGGGGTAGAATTATAGATGGATTAAAGAGTTCGGCAATGCCTGTGGGAAGACAGAAGGAAGAAAGCTAAATCAAACCAAGATGAGCTCCAAGGAAAGAGGGTGAATAAACAGCTAGACCTGAAACATGAAATTGCCTATTAAATAGAGGGACTGCTATTTATTAAAACTTTAAAAAAATATATGCTTTATTTTTAAAGAAGTTTTAGATTGCAGAAATGTTACATTGAAAGTATCAGGGGATTCCCATATAATTCATCCCTCCCCCTCTCACATTTTCCCTATTAATAACATCTTACATTAGTGTGGTACATTTGTTACAATTGATGAACCAATATTGAAGCATTGCTACTAGTCAAGGTCTATGGTTTACATTATGGTTTACAGTTTGCACTGTGTAGTTTTATAGGTTTTGACAAAATGCTTAATGGCCTGTATCTGCAACTTCAATATCTTGCAGAACAATTCCAATGCCCTAAAAATGCCCTGTGTTTCACCTATTCTTCTCTCCTCCTTCCCTCAGAACCTCTGGTAAAACTGTTTTTATATCAATGTTGCAAGTTCTGTTACTAAATACTAATAAGTCTACTTTCATCCGTGGTTGCATTCCCACCTTATATTTGTTCATTCTTCAATTTTGAGGCTTTTGCTTCAAGCTAGGAGGAAGCTTAGATCTTATGGAGCAGATGGAAGGAACTGTTTTCTTGCAGTTGTAGATACTCTTTTTTTTTTTTTTTTTTTATGTGTGTGTGTGTGAGAGAGTTGTCCACCATCATCATCATTTTGTTAGTTGTCCTGGGCGAGTCTGATGAACCAGAGTAGGTAATGGCCGCAACTCTTCTGAGATCCAGGGCTCAACCGTCATATGAACAGACTGAAGATTTAAGTCTCTGGGATGTGTATTTAAGTGGTATAGTGCTAATTAAAGGTTCAAATAAAAGGGGTAGGGAAATTATAAATGAGTGTATATAATTGGGGAAGCAGATTATCATATATCCCAGGGTAAGGCCCACTTATGGAGTGCTAATTTAATGAGTCTATGTTCCTCATGTACAGTGTCCAGACATTTCTAGAACCCTCAGGAACACCCCTGTATGAGGTTTTGTTTACTGTGGCAGTTAGTGGGATCTGCCTGAGACGTGCATTGGTGTAATCTTTGAAATGACCTCCCAAATCACTTTGAAATCTCTTAACCATAAAAACTCTTTTGTATTTAATGTTTATTCCTTTTGGTCAAGGTCTTTTTCTAAATCCATCACTGGTTAGTGCTTGGTAGCAATCCCACAGAACCAGGGAGGCACATTCCCGGGAGTCATATCCCATGTTGGGGGGAAGGTGGTGAGATTTTTGCTGAGTTTGGCTTAGAGAGAGGCCACATTTGGGTAACAAGGAGATTTTCATGAGCTAACTCTTAGACATTAGTTGTTATTAGGCTAAGTTTCACTTTTACAAGAATAAGATTAATAAATATAAGCATTAATATAGAAGGCTTGGCATTTTGGTCTATTTTCTTTTATTAGGTACTGCCAATATACTCCAGAGATTTTAGCCACTCTATTTGAGAAAGTAGCAGGACTCCCCAGGACGGGAGCTCAGTATTTTGTTGGTTATTGTGTTGGCTTCCACCCACCGAGAAAATACCCTATGACAACATAAACACATTCATTCTCCATAGTGGCATGCCCCAGTTGCACCCTTCCCATACACCCCCTCACTACTAACCCTCTACATTGGTGATATTCCCCTGACATAGATCCCACAAGAATACGCACACCATTGTCTTCTTCACCACAGTCCTCGGCCTCCCCAGAGTTCACTAAGCCACACAGTCACCTGTTCCTTCATCCAGCCCTACCTGAGTTCCATGGATTATCCAATCATCAACTCCTTCTTACTCCCACACCCAGTACAGCACCATCAACCCCCTCATATCACTAGACCACCTTCGCTCCCTTCCACTCCCAAACTGTCACTGTCCACTTTTATCATAGATTCTGCCCAGATTGAGCATAGGCTTACCACTCTCTAGCCCTTTTCTATATACTAGTAACCTATCTTCTAGACTACCACTGTGAGTCTGCTCAATAGCCTTAGTTCATATCAGTGAGGTTAAATAATATTTGTCCTTTAGTAACTGGTTTACTTCATTCAACATAAGATCTTTGAGGTTAATCCATGCTGCTGCATGTGTCAGTACTTCATTCCCTCTTACAGGTGAGTAATTGTCCATTGTATGTATATGCCACATTTTGTTTATCCATACATCCGTTAACGGACACTTGGTTTGCTTCCAACTTTTGGCAACTATGAATAATGCCGTGGTGAACATTGGTGTGTATATATCTGTTCGTGTCCTTACTTTCAATTCTTCTGGGTATATTCTTAATAGTGGGATTGCCGGATCATATGGCAATTCTATACTTAGTTTCCTGAGGAACCACCAAACCATATTCCACAGTAGCTGCACCATTCTACATTCCCACCAGCAGTGGATGAGTTGTACCTATTCCTCCACATCTTCTCCAACACTTGTAGTTTCTCTTTCTTTTAAATAGCAGCCAGTCTAGTAGGTGAAGATGAGATCTCATTGAAGTTTGTTTTAAATAAAATTTTACTGACATTTCTCATTCATCTATTAACACACATAAGCAATAAATGTATAGTAGAATTAGTGAATTTACAAAACAAATGTGCATATCATCATTCAAGGCTTCCATACATCTCCCCACCACTAATACCTCGCATTTCTGTGAAACATTTGTTACAAACTATGAAAAAGCATTGTCAAAAATATTACTACTAATTATGGCCCATATCTTATATTTGGGGTATTTTCCCCCCAACCACCCAATTATTAACACCCTATATTAGTATTATATATTTGTTATCGTTCAGGAGAAAATGTTCTCATAGCTGTCCTGTTAACCACAGTCCATCATCCACCACCAGATTCCCTGTGTTATATGGTCCCATGCTTTGTACAATCCATTCAAAGTGTACACTGAGCAACTCTCATTTTCAACACAGAGTTGAGCTGTCTTCACCTCAGTCAATTTTAGAATAATGTTCACTTAGAATATTTTAGAACTCCAAAAGGAAAAATTCCATACCCCCTTATACCCCTTATTGTTGTCCCTTAGTATTGAAAAAATATCTTCTTGCCATTGCTGCAAAATATTACATTACTGTTAACTATTGTTCATAAGTTACATTAGTTGTAGTTTTCCCATGTATCACCATATTCTTAGCACTTTGTAAAAAAAGAGCATTCTTATATTTATACTATTAACCACAATCTTCATCCACCACTGAAATCACTGTGTTATACATTCTCTAGATTATTCTATAGTTTCCTTTCAATTGACATTTATTTCCACAAACTACTCATTTCAGCCACAATCACATTTATAAATCAACAGTGTTAGTTATACTCATTAAAATGTGTTACTCTCAACTGTATTCATTTCCGCACTTTTACAATAAACCTTATTAATAATTCTACACACATTAAGCATCAGTTGCCATTCTCAAACCACCTTCTATTTCTTAGCACCTATACTCTAGAGTTTACCTCTGTGAGTTTACTCATCATATTTAGTTCATATTAGTGAGACCATACAATATTTGTCTTTTTGTGTCTGGCTTATTTCACTCAACATAATATCCTCTAGGCTCATCCATGTTATCATATGCATTCTGATTTCATTTCTTCTTATAGCTGAATAGTATTCCGTTGTGTGTATATACCACATTTTGTTTATCCATTTATTGGTTGATGGACACTTAGGCTGGTTCATATTTTAGCAATTGTGAATAATGCTGCTATGAATATCAGTGTGCAAATGTCAGTATGTGTCCTTGCTTTCAGTTCTTCTGAATATCTTCCCAGGAATGGGATTGCTGGATCATACGACAGTTCTATATTCTGCTTCTTGAGGTACTGCCAAACTGTCTTCCACAGAAGCTGCACCATTCTACATTCTCACCAACAGTGAAGGAGTGTTCCTGTTTCTCCACATCATTTCCAGCACTTATAGTTTTTCTCTTTTTTTTTAAATAGTGGCCATTCTATAAGGTGTGAAATGCTATCTTATTGTAGTTTTGATGTGCATTTCCCTTATCACTGGTGATGTTAAACATTTTTTTTTCATGTGCTTTTTGGCCATTTGTATTTCTTCTTTGAAAAAATGTCTATTCATGTCCTTTGGCCATTTTTTAATTGGGGTGCTTATCTTTTTATCATTGAGTTGTATGATCTCTTTATAAAACATGGGTATCAAACCCTTATAGGATATGTGATTTCCAAATATTTTCTCCCATTGAATAGGCTGCCTTTTTACTTTCTTGAAAGAGTCTTTTGAAGAACAAAAGTGTTTAATTTGAGGAGGTCTAATTTATCAATTTTTTCTTTTATTGCTCATGCTTTGGGTGTAAGTTTTAAGAGACTACCACCTACCACAAGATCTTGATGTTTTCGTCCATTTCCTTCCAGGAGCTTTAAGGTTGTTGCTTTTATATTTAGGTGTGTGATCTATTTTGAGTTAATTTTTGTATAAGGTGTGAGATAGGAGTCCTCTTTCTTTCTTTTGGATATAGGTATCCAGTTCTCCCAGCACAATTTGTTGAATAGACTGTTCTGGCCCAGCTGGGAGGGCTTGACAGCCTTGTTAAAAATCACTTAACCGTAGACATTAAGTTCTTGATTTGGTTCCATGGTAAATCTGTCTATCTTTTTGCTAGTACCTTGCTATTTTTATGACCATAGCTAAATAATGCACTTTAAAGTCAGAAAGTGAGAGTTCTCCAATTTTGTTCTTTTTTTAAAGACATTTTTGGTTACTCAGCACCCCTTACCCTTCCAAATAAATATGATAATTGACTTTTCCATTTCTGCAAAAAAGGCTGTTAGAATTTTTATTGGGACTGCATTGAATCATTTTGGGTAGAAATGACATCTTAACAATATTTAGTCTTTCAGTCCATGAATACTGAATGTCCTTCCATTTCTTTATGTTTTCTTCAGTTTCTTTTAGCAATGTTTTGTAGTTTTCTGATTGCAGGTCCTTTAAGTCCTCAGTTAAGTTTATTCCTAAATAATTGATTCTTTTAGTTGCCACTATAAATGGATTTTTTTTTTTCTGGTTTCCTCATCAGATTACCCATCGGTGGTGTATAGAAAAGCCACTGATTTTTGCATATTAATCTTGTATCCCAGGGAAGTGGATATGGCTCAAGTGATTGGGCTCCAGGCTACCACATGGGAGGCCCTGGGTTCGATTCCTGGAGCCTCCTGGTGAAAGCAAGCTGGTCGGTACGGAGCAGAGACCTGATGGCCCATATGGCGCAGAGACCTAGCTCAGCAAGATGACGCAACAAAAGGAGACAAGCAGACAGAAAAAATGTGCAGCGAATGGACGCAGTGAGCACAAGCAGCAAGGGGTGGGCATAAAGAAATAAAATAAATCTTAAAAAAAATCTTGTTGCCCACCACTTTGCTGAACTTGACTATTAAGTTATAGTAGTTTTGTTGTGGATTTTTCAGGATTTCCTAGATATAGGATCATCAATGAAGAGCAAAAATTTTACTTCTTCCTTTCCTATTTGGGTGCGTTTTATTTCTTTATCTAGCCTAAGTGCTCTAGCTAGAACTTCTAGCACAATATTGAAAAATAGTGGTGGCAGTGGGCATCCTTGTCTTGTTCCTGATCTCAGTGGGAAAGCTTTCAGTCTTTCACCACTGAGTCCAATGCTAGCTGTAGGTTTTTCCTAATTGTACTTTACCATATTGAGAAAGCTTCCTTCTATTCCTATCTTTTGGAGTGTTTTTTTTTTTTTTTCCTTAATCAAGAAAGGATGCTGTATTTTGTCAAATGCCTTTCTCTGCATCAAGCAAGAGGATCATGTGATTTTTCTTTTTCAATTTATTAATGTGGTTTATTATATTAATTGATTTTCTTGTGTTGAACAACCCTTGCATAGCTGGGATAAAATCCAGTTGATTGTGGTATATAATTCTTCTAATGTGCTTTTGGATTCTGTTTGCAAGTATTTTGTTGAAGATTTTTTTGCATCTATATTCATTAGAGATATTGGACTGTAATTTTCCTTTTTTGTAGTATCTTTATCTGGGTTTAGTATTAGGATGATGCTGGTTTCATGGAATGAGTTTGGTACCATTCTTTCCTGTTCAATTTTTTAGAAGAACTTGAGCAAGCTTTGGTATTAGATAGTTTTGAATGATTGGTAGAAATCCCCTGTGACGCCATCTGGTCCTGGACTTTTCATCTTTGGGAGGTTTTTGATGACTGTTTCAATCTCTTTACTTGTGATTGGTTTGGTTAGGTCTTCTATTTCTTTTAGGGTCAGTGTAGGTTGTTTGTGTGTTTCTAGTAATTAGTCCATCTCATCTACGTTGTCTAGTTTTTGGCATAGAGTTGTTCATAGTATCCTTTTATGATCTCTCTTATTTCTGTGGGGTCAGTGGTATTGTTGCCCCTCTCATTTCTGATTTTATTTATTTGCATCTTCTTTCATTTTTTCTTTGTCAGTCTAGCTAAAGCTTTGTCAATTTTGTTGATCTTCTCAAAGATCCTACTTTTGTTTTGTTGATTCTATTATTATTATTATTTTTGTTCTCCATTTCATCTATTTCTGCTCTGGACTTTCTTATTTCTTTCCTTTGGCTTGGTTTGGGGTTGGTTTGCTGTTCATTTTTTAGTTCCTCTAGTTCCTGCTGTTTTTTTAGGGGTAGTGCTCTATAAATGTATATTAAGTCTATTTAATTTATCATATTATTCAAGCTCTCTGTTTCTTTCTTTATCCTCTGTCCAGATGTTCTATCCAATCCTGAGAGTGATTTATTAAAGTCTCTAGCTATTACCATGGAGACATCTATTTCTCCTTTCAGTTATGCCACAGTGTGCCTCATATAACTTGGGGCACCCAGGTTAGGTGCATAAATATTTATTATAGTCATATCTTCATGATGAATTTCCCCTTTAATTAATATATAATGACCTTCTTCATTCTTTATAACAGTTTTGCATTTAAAATCTATTTTGTCCGATATTAGTATCACTACGCCAGCTCTTTTTTGATTACTACTTGCATGGAATATCTTTTTCTAGCCTTTCACTTTCAACCCGGTTGTGTCCTTACATCTCAGATGAGTCTCTTACAGACAAAATATAGATTGTTCATATTTTTTTTAAAGAAATAAATTTTATCGATATATATTAGTAAAGTAATAAAGCATAAATCCATCCAAAGGGTACAATCAATGGTATTAAGTGTAGTCACATATTTGTGCATTCATCACTTCAATCATTTTTAGAGCACTTTCACTCTTCCAATGATAATAATAAACAAAAAACAAACAACCAAAACTCATCACCTCTCAGTCTCTCTATGCTTCCCTGCCATATATAGCTGCTATTCTTTTTCCTTCTCTAGTATATTTGTATTTATATTTTGTAAAAACAGTCTTATATATGCAATATCACCCATATTTGTGTTTTACTATCTTATACAGTCACAAGGTACAGCTTTTAGCTTTCCTTCTAGTAATATACATGACCTTGACTTTCCCTGTCAACCACTGTCACACCCATATAATAGCTCTGCTAGTTACAAACACCATGATATGCTTTCACCACTTCTATTCATTTCCAAATATTTACAACAACATTTTTACCAATTCTGCACAAATTAACCCACAGCTTTCCATTTTCTACCCTCCTTCTATTTTCTGGTGACCTATATTCTAATTATTAACTCCATGAGTTTACATAAGATATTTAGTTCATAATAATGCTTACAGTATTTGTCCTTTTGTGTCTAGCTTACTTCTCTCAACATAATGTCTTCCAGGTTCATTCATGTTTCATATGCTTCAGACTTCATTTCTTCTTACCCCTGCATAATATTTCATTGTGTGTATACACTACAATTTGTTTATCCTTTTATCGGTGATGGACACCTGGGTTGTTTCCAGCTTTTGGCAATCGTGAATAATGCTGCTATGAACATTGGTGTGCAGATGTCTGTTTGTGTCTCTGCTCTCAGTTTTTCTGGGTATATACCTAGTAATGGTATTGCTAGGTCCCATGGTAAGTCTATATTCAACTTCCATAGGAACTTCCAAACTGTCCTCCACAGTGACTGTATCATTCTACATTCCCACCAACAGTGAATAAGCATTCCTATCTCTCCACATCCTCTCCAACATTTACAGTTTTCTGACTTTTTAATAACTGCCAGTCTAATAGGTGTGCAATGATATCTCATTGTAATTTTGATTTGCATATCTCTAATTGCTAGTTATGTTGAGCATTTTTTCATGTGTTTCTTTGTCATTTGTATTTCTTCTTTGGACAATTGTCCTTTCAAGTCTTTTGCCCATTTTTTATTTATTTATTTATTTTTTCTTTTTATTGTTGAGTTGTATGATCTCTTTTTAGATCATGGATATTAAAGCCTTATTGGGCTCATATGTTTTTATTTTATTCTTTTATTTTATTTTTTGTGTGGGTTCATATGTTTTTAAATCCATTCTGTCATTCTATGTCTTTTTTTTTTTTTAAAGATTTTATTTTTTTATTTATCCCCCGCTTGCTGCTTGTGCTTGGTGTGTCCATTTGCTGTGTGTTTTTCTGTGTCTGCTCGTCTCCCTTTGTTGGGTCATCTTGCTGTGTCAGCTCACCGCGCCACGTGGGCTGGCTTGCCTTCACCAGGAGGCCCCAGGAACCGAACCTGGGGCCTCCCATATGGTAAACGGGAGCCCCATCGATTGAGCCACATCCGCTTCCCATTCTATGTCTTTTGATTGGGGAATTCAAGCCATTAATATTTGATATTTTACTGTATAGGCATTACTTACTTCATCCATTTTATCCTTTGGCTTTCTGTTGTTATATGTTTCTATTGTCTGTCTTTTTACCATTTAATTTACCCTTCCTAATAATCTTCATTTCTATACTCTTCTCCAAGTCTCTTGCATTTGCTTTTTCCTTTCAGGCTGCAGCACTCTCATTAGTATCTCTTGCAATTCTTGTCTTTTGATAACATACTCTCTTTGTTTTTATTAGCCTGTGAAGACTTTAAACTCACCCTAGTTTTTGAAGGACAGTTTTGCCAGATACAGAATTCTTGGCTAGCAGTTTTTATCTTTCAGTAACTTAAATACATCATATTATCTTCTTCTCACTTCCATGGTTTCTTATGAGAAGTTAGCACTTAATAATATTGAGGTTCCCTTGTATGTAATGTCTTGCTTTTTTCTTGCTGCTTTCATAATCCTCTCTTTATCTCTGATATTTGTCATTCTGAACAGTAGGTGTCTCAGAATAGATGTATTTGGGTTTATTATGTTTGGAATGCACTGTTTTTCTTGGATATTGATATTTATGTCTTTAAAAGAGTTGGGAAGTTTTCAGTCATTATTTCCTCAATGTTCTTTCTGCCCCTTTTCCATTATCTTTTCCTTCTGGGACACCGATAACACATGTTTGTGCATTTTGTGTTGTCATTGAGTTCCCTGAGACCCTGTTCCATTTTATCCATTCTTTTCTCTTTCTGTTCATCTGTTGAATTTTCAAGTTCAGAGTTCTATCTTCAATATCACTAATTCTGTCTCAATCAATTAAAATCTGCTGTTATGTGCCTCTCATCCATTGTGTCCTTCATTCCCAGAAGCTCTGTGACTTTTCTTTGTATCCTTTCAAATTGTTCTTTATGCTTACACAGTGTATTCTTTTTTTTTTTTTTTAAGATTTATTTTATTTATTTATTTCTCCCCACCCCCTCATTGTTTGCACTTGCTGTGTCTGTTTGTCTTCCTTGTTTCTTTAGGAGGCCCCAGGAACTGAACCCGGGACCTCCAGTGTAGTAGGGAGGTGCCTAATTGCTTGAGCCACCTCTGTTCCCTGCTTTTGTTGAGTCTCTCATTATGTTTTTCTTCTTGTGTCTCTTGTTGCATCATCTTCTTGCATTAGCTTGTCACACCTGCCTGACACATCAGCCTACTGTCTTGCTCGTCTTCTTTAGGAGGCACCAGGAACCTCTGTTCCCTGCTTTGTCATGTCTCTCATTATGTTTTTCATCTTGTGTCTCTTGTTGCATCATCTTGTTGTGTCAGCTTGTTGCACGTGCCCATTGTGCCAGCTCGCTGTCTTCTTTAGGAGGCACTGGGAACTGAACCACAGGCCTCCCATGTGGCAGGTGGGAGCTCAATCACTTGAGCCACATCCACTTATCCCCAGTGTATTCTTTTTTCTTTTAAAGATTTAATTAATTAATTAATTAATTTATCCCCCCCCTTGGTGCTTGTGCTCACTGTGTCCATTTGCTTTGTATTTTTCTGTGTCTGCTTGTCTCCTTTTGTTGTGTCATCTTGCTGCACCAGCTCACCGCACTGTGCAGGCCCTCAGATCACTGTGCTGTGTGGGCCGGCTTGCCTTTACCAGGAGGCCCCAGGAATTGAACCCAGGGCCTTCTATATGGTAAACGAGAGCCCAACCAATTGAGCCACAGCTGCTTTCCCCAGTGTATTCTTAATATCCTTTATCTCTTTATTCATATTTTCCTTCAATTCTTTGAATTGCTTTAGGACATTTGCGTGATTATGATTGTTTAGTTGTCTTAAATCCTGTATCTCATCAGAATATTTCATTTTTTCCTTTGGCTGTTTCCTAGTATGGCTTGTAATTTTTTCTGATTTCTAGGCACCTGAATATGTTAGCGAATTTACTGATGGTCAATTTCTCTCTCTGGCCTAGTCAGGTGTTTTTTTTCCCATGGTTCTTCTTTGATTTTTGGTTCAACTTATTCTGAGTCTGTAAAATTGCCCAGCTTAAAGTTATCAAAATTGGGTCAGGGACTCACTAATGGGTATAGATTTTCTCCCAGTAGATCAGGATAAGAGAGACCTAAAGGCAGTTTTTCTTCTTGCAGTTTCCCAGCCAGCCAGCAGATGACGCTCATCAACAAATCTTTCCACAGAGGTATTTCTTTCAACCTCTGCTTGCCTTGTGTTTCTGGTTGGACCAGAACTGAAATTCAAAGCAGGCTTTGCTGGCCAAATTCACTGAAGAGAAACCACTCTTCACCCTCCACCACACCCTCCCTCTTCCTTGGGAGTAAGATGTCTTTTCACTTCTCAGTCGGCTGCAGTGGACCATGGATTTTATCTAGGCTCCAAGCCTTGAGGGTAGGGGATAGGTGCCCTTCTGGGGTTTAGTAACTCACAGTTGTCATTTTGGGTTCTTCATCTCTTCCCTCACCCTCCTGGGGTTTGTGCAGCACTGTCCTGGTCTGCTGACTCCCAAAGCAGGTCCTTTGGTCAACTTTTGGCCCTTTTTCCATTGTTTTTGTGAGAGAATTGAGCACTGCCTGCTTACTCTGAAGACATCTTTGCAGAACTCCCACCTCATTGTAGTTTTGGTTTGCATTTCCCTAATTGCTAGTGATTTTGAGCATCTTTGCATTTTTTTTTCAGCTATTTGTATTTCCTCTTTGGAAAAGTGTCTATTCAAATCTCTTGCCCATTTAAAAAAAATGGGTTATTTGTATTTTTATTATTGAGATGTAAGATTTCTTTATTTATGTTGGTTATTAGACCCTTATCAGATAAGTAGTTTCTAAATATTTTCTCCCATTGAATAGGATGCATTTTCACTTTCTTGACAAACTCCTTTGAAGTTCAAAAGTTTTTAATTTCAAGGAGGTCCCATTTATCTATTTTTTCTTTCATTGCTCATGCTTTGGGTGTAAAGTTTCTGAAACCATTTCCTACTACTAGATCTAGTAGATGCTGCCCTACATTATCTTCTAAGAGCTTTATGGTCTTGGCTCTTATATTTAGGTCTTTGATCCATCTTGAGTTAATTTTTGCATAGGGCTTGAGATGTTGATCCTCTTTCATTCTTTTTTTTTTTTAATGTGTTTTTTTATTTTTATTTTTTTAAAAAAGATACTTAGATTACATAAATGTTACATAACAATATAGGGGATTTCCATATGCCCCACTCCCTACATCTCCCACATTTTCCCACATTAACAACATCTTTCATTAGTGGGGTACATTTGTTACAGTTGATGAACACATTTTGGAGCATTGCCACTAAGCATGGATTATAGTTTATACTGTAGTTTACACTCTCTCCCACACAATTTTGTACATTATGGCAAAATATATAATGGCTTGTATCTGTCATTACAGTGTCATTCAGGACAATTCCAAAGTCCCCAAAATGCCCCCATATTATACCTCTCCCTACCCTCAGACCCTCCAGTGGCCACTGTTTCCACATCAATGATATAATTTCTTCCATTGCAAGAATCACAATAAGTCTATAGTAGAATACCAATAAGTCTACTTTTGCCCATAGTTCATTCCTCCATCCTGAGGGTTCTGGGATGGTGATGCTCACTCCACCTCTAATTGGGCGGGGTGGGGGGGAGCTTCAATCCCATGGGGCAGATGGATGTGACTCTCTTGCTTGCAGTTGTAGACTCTCTCAGTTCTTGGGATGATCATTGTCCATCATCATCTCGTTGTTAGTTGCCCTAGGTGAATCCAATGAATTGGTGAGTATGTGTTGCAACTCTGTTGAGATTCAGGGCCCAGCTGGCACATGGACAGCCCAAAGATTTTAGTCTCTTGGACATACACCTATCAAACCTAGTACTAATTATAGGTTCAAATAGAAGGGTCAGAAGAGCCATGTTTAGGGAAACCACAACTGAGTCCATCTCTGTCACACAGGGGAGCATAAATTCTAAAGTAGAGTCCTCTGGCAAGGGATCAAACTCCTGAGCTATCTGTCCTGACTATAGTGTCTGGATGTCTCCAGAGTCTTCAGGAGCCCCACTATTTACTTTGTTAGTCATTTAGATCCTGCTGAAACATGCATAAGTGAAGCGTCTGGAATGACCTCCTAACTCACTTTGAAGTCTCTTAGCCATATAAATTCAAGTATCTTTACCTTTTCCCTCTTTTGGTCAAGGTCTTTTTCCAGTTGCAGTGCTAGTTGGTGCTTGGTAGTAATCCCTTGGTGCCAGGGAGTCTCATCCCTGAGACCCATATCCCATGCTGGTGGGAAGGTAATGCATTTATATGCTTATTATATGCGTTTATTCAACTTAGAGAGAGGCCACATTTGAGCAACAAGGAGGTTCTCGGGAGGTCACTCTTAGGCACCTATAATACTAGGCTAAGTTTCAATTTCAAGAGTAAAGTTTCATAAGTACAGTCATCTATATTAATGGGCTATCAATGGATCATCCACCTTCATTAGTCAGCAGGGAATTCTTGCTGTTCCATTAGAGAATGTGCCAGAGCTCCCCAGGATGGGAATTTGATATTCTTTCAGTTATTGTGTGGATCTCCATCCACCGTGACAATGTCCCATGAACATTTGAACACATTTATATGCCTTATATGTATGCCCAGGTGAACCTCTTCCCATGTACCCCTCATCACTGACACCCTGTACAAATGATCCTCCTCTGTCATAGTTGTCACACTTCTGTGACCCAAGACTTCTTCAAAAATGGAGCCAATGAAATAGCCAGATACAATTAATAAGAAAATGAAATAATAATATTTTTTAATAAGAAATAAAATACAAAGAAATTTCTTTTTGACATTATGTCTTTCATTACTGTAAGATCTGATGTCTTGTATGTATAGTGATATTGTCTTCTGTTTATTCCCCCAGTGTCTTACGTTTTTCATTTTGTCTCCAAAGAAGTTTTAGCTTACAGAAAAGTCATGTACAGAATATAGGGAATTCCCATATACCCAACATCCTCCCCCATTTCCCCTTTCCCCTATTAATAACATTTTATATGTGGATGGTACATTTGTCACAATTGATGTAAAAATATTGAAACACAGCTACCAACCATGGTCAATGATTTACATTATGGTTTACATTTTAGACTATACATTTTTATAAATTTTGATGAAATTTAACATGGCCTGTATCCATCATTGCAAGATCATGTAGAATATGCCCCAAAATGCCCTGTGTTCCATCTATTCTATTCCTCCCTCCCTCTCCCCTCTTTCATTCTTTTGGATATTTATATCCAGTTCTCCCAGCACCATTTGTTGAAGAGAATATTCTGCTCCAGCTGTGTAGGAGGTTTGGAGCTTTGTCAAATATCAGTTGGCCATATACACATGGGTCTTTGGCTGAAATCTCAATTTGGTTCCATTGGTCAGTATGTCTATCCTTGTGCTGATACCATGCAGTTTTTAGTATTTTTTTTTGAGGTACTGGGGGCTGGGGATTGAACCCAGGACCTCATATGTGGGAAGCCAATGCTCAAACACTGAACCACAACAGCTCCACTGAGTTGTTTTTTTTTGTTTGCTTTGCTTGTTTTTTTTTTTTTAGGAGGCACTGGGAACCAAACCTGGGGCCTCCCATGTGGGAAGCAGGTGCTCAACTGCTTGAGCCAAATCCATTCCCCACTATGCAGTTTTGACCACTGTAGCTTTATAGTATGATTTAAAGTCAGGTAGCATGACTCCTCCAATTTTGTTTTTCTTTTTCAAGATGTATTTGACTTTTCAGGGTTCCTTACTCTCCAAATAAATTTGATAATTGGGTTTTCAATTTCTGTAAAAAATGCTGTTTGAACTTTTATTGGGATTACATTGATTCTGTAAATCAATTTGGATAGAATTGATATCTTAATGATATTTGGTCTTCCAATCCATATACACGAAATATTCTTCTATTTATTTAGATATTTTTAAAATTTTGTTTAGCATTGTTCTGTAGTTTTCTGTGTACAAGTCTGTAGTAGTTTGGAAGTTTGATGTAATTATGAATTCCAAAATAGATATTGGATTATGCTTGTAAACTGGTCTGCTAATCTGGGCATGATTAAGTTATGATTAGGGCATTAACTGGGCCACATCAGTAGGGCATTGAGCCCCACCCCTTGGTGGGGTGGGAATCAAATATAAAAGGCATGGCAAAGAACAGTGTTGGAGCAGTTCTGATGTTGGAGTTTTGATGCTGGAGCCTGGGGAGGTGAGCAGACAGAGAAGTTTGGTCGTGAGGAAAGAAAGAAGGCCCCGGGACAGAGATGAGCCATTTGCCTAAAAGTTTCACAGCTGGCCTTGTGGAGAGAAGCAAAGCCTAGAAAGCCTCATAGTCTACAGCTGACCTTGGGGAGGAAACGGAGCCCGGAGAGAAACACAGCCCCAGGAAGAAAGGAACCCAAAAAGCCTGTACCCTGATAAATGTCGGCAGTTGTCTTGCTTTAACACATGGCAATGGACTTTGGTGAGGGAAGAAACTTATGCTTTATAGCCTGGTAACTGTGGACTTCTATCCCAAATAAATACCCTTTATAAAGACCAACTGATTTCTGGTATTTTGCATCAGTACCCCCTTGGCTGACTAATACAAAGTCTTTTACATCCTTAGTTAAGTTTATTCCTAGATACTTGATTCTTTAAGTTGCTATTGTGAATGAAATTTCCTCCTCAGATTGTCATTATTATTGTACAGAAACACTACTGAATTTTGTGTTTTAATCATATATCCCACCACTTTACTGAACTCATTTATCAGCTCTAGAGGCTTTGTTGTAGATTTTTCAGGATTTTCTACTTATAGGATCATGTCATCTGCAAATAGTGAAAGTTTTAGTTCTTTCTTTCCAATTTGGATTCTTTTTATTTCTTTTTCTTGCCTAAGTGCTCAAGCATTTTTTTTTTTTTTCTTCCCATGCCACAGGGATTGTTTTTCAAACCCCATTTATTTATATAACTCACATGGCACCTCAGGTTGAAAACCCATCAGGTTCAATTATCTCACAGTTTGTACTAGCAATTCCCCGACTAGCCTATAAGCTTCTACCAGGCAGCACCCACCTCCCCACTACCTAGAGTTCTACCCACCCAAAGTGAGCATTCCAAAAATATGGGTTGATGATGGCGCTGATGCTCTCTAGTGCAGGACTCATCTCCCAAGAAAGGGCAGGAGGAGGACAGAGAAGACTCCTCCAGGAAAAATGGCACCTGAGATTGCTCCAGCCTGGGCTCCCAGGCTCAGGAGAGAAGCCAGGCCCCTTCCATCACAGAACTCTGTTTCCCCCGTACACTGAGCAACAGCTGGAACCACAGGACAATACTGTCTGCTGCTTTTGAGGCCTCCAGCTTCACCCAGGCAGACCATCACCTTTCACAACATCACAGCCTCTGGGAGCATGGTCCCTGGAATTGAGCAGTGCACAGCCCTTGACACTGTATGCAGCAGCCTTGCACCCAGCAAGGGGGAGGGGCAAGTGGCACTTTCCCTCTGTGCCAATCAGTGTTAGGATGGACACCACCTGCAGAGCAGCCAGCGCAGCCTTTGAAAAAGAGGCTGAACACACCTGCTTCAAGGTCAAGTCCACAAGTCTGTTCCATAGCAGGTCCAGAGGCATGTGAGGCCAGGTGGAAGGCAGCCGTCAGCCAGGCACCACCAGAGACCTCCCCGAGATCTCTTTGGCAGGAAGATTATGTCCATAAGTTCAAGCCAATAAATATGCACTAAACCCTTCCTACCTGCCAGGCTCTGCACAAGGTGCTAGGGCTATGGGGGTAACATGGGACAGACAGTGTGGCAAGTCTGGTGGTGGAAGAACTATGAACGCTGAAAAGAGGAGCCTCTGGAGGGAGGAAGGAGGACTTTTCTGGAAAAGACAATGGAGCAGGAGAAGTCAGCCAGGAGAAAGGGCGGGAGCAGTTTTAGGGGTAACAGCCCACACATGGCATGTGCACCCAATGTGAAGTGTTCAGAATGACTAATGGTCAAGGTCAAGGCAGAGGCTGGCTGGAACCACTGGAGAGATGGGCAGGACCGTAAGTGGTGGGAAGCCACGGAGCAGTTCTAGGCAGGTGCGACGAAAGGTCAGCTCTGCCTTCTGGGTAGCCAACCCTGGCAGCCGGAGCCCAGGGACAGAGACCTCCTAGGTGTGTGCAGCAGGCGTCTAGGCAAGAGGCGAAAGGACCGCCTCCTGGGCAGTCTTTGTCTCAGGGAGGCAGATTCTGATGGACAACTCTACCTCCATCCAAAGCCAGCATACCCGGAGGTGGAGAGGGCCGAGGACAGCCGGGGTGGCCACGAGGCCTGGCCGCTCGCCACCAGCTGACCAGGCAGCGGTGTGTGGAGTCTGACTGGGGAGCTCGTCCCCAACCACAGAGAGGGCACCCACCTGAGCTCAGCACGGCTCAGCAGGTTGGGGCACAGCCCGGAAGCTTCTCCTTCAGGTCCATCGGCCCAGAGCACTGCAGACATGCCCTGATGAATGAGGTCACCCCCAAAAGGAAGGCCCCTCCCCAACATGTACAAACCCCAGTGAATCTGTCACCGTCACAGCATCTGCTTTGCATGTACGAGATCCCGTGTTCAATCCCTGGTACCTCCGGGGCCCCGGAGCCTGCCTTCCTCGCCCGCGTCCTCTCCCCTCCCTGCCCCCTCCTCACTTCACGTCCCCTCCTCCAGGGCGGTAGCCATGCCCATTACTGGCATCTGGAAGGGGCTCGCCTCCGTGCACGGACCTCAAGCATTTTTAATACAATGTTAAATAAGAGTGGTGACAGTGGACATCCTTGTCTTGTTCTAGATCTTAGAGGGAAAGCCTTTAGCATCTCACCATTGAGTATGATGTTAGCTGTGGCTTTTCATACATACCTTTTATCATGTTGAGGTAGTGTTCTTCTATTCCTATCTTTTGAAGAGTTTTCTTTATCAAAAAAGTATGCTGTATACTGTTGAATGCTTTTTCTGCATCAATAGAGACTTTTTCTTTTGGTCTATTTATGTGGTGTATTACATTGATTGATTTTCTTGTGTTGAAAAACACTTGCATACCTGGGATAAAACCCACTTGATCATGGCGTATAATTCATTTGATTTGTTGTTGGATGTGATTAGCATGTATTTTGTTGAGGACTTTTGCATCTAATTTCATTATAGAGATTGCTCTGTAATATTATTTTCTTGTGGTGTCTTTCCGTGGCTTTGCTATTTAGTGTGATGCTTGCATCATAGAATGAGTTAGGGAATATTCCCTCCACTTCATTTTTTAAGAAGAGTTTGAGCAGGATCTTTCCAGAATGTTTGGTAGAATTTACCTGTGAAGCCATCTGGTCCTGGTCTTTTCTTGATTGAGAGGGTTTTGATGACTAATTCAATCTCACTACTTGTGATTGGTCTGTTGAGATCTTCTAGTTCTTCTTTCATTAATGTAGGTTGCTCATGTGTTTCTAGAACTTCATTTGATCTAAATTGTCTATCTTGTTGGCATACAATTTTCCAAAGTATCCTTTTTGCTACTCTTTTTTTTTTCTTGTGAGATCAGTGGTGATAGCCCCTCTTTCATTTCTGATTTTATTTATTTGCATCCTCTCTATTTCTTTATTAGTCTAGGTGTTTGTCAATTTTATTAATCTTCTCAAAGAACAAGCATTTGTTTTTATTAAATTTTCAAGTGTTTTTTTTTTTATTCTTAATTCTTATTTCATTTAATTCTCTAATCTTTATTTCCTTCCTCCTGTTTGCTTGGAATTAGTTTGTTGTTCTTTTCCTAGTTCCTCCAGTTGTTCAGTTAGGTCTTTGATTTTACCTCTTTCTTCTTTTTTAATGCAGGCAATTAGGGCTATAAATTTCCCTCCCCACACTGCTTCATTGCATCCCATAAGTTTTGATATGTTGTGTTCTCATTTTCATTTGCTTCTAGGTAGTTACTGATTTCTCCTGCAATTTCCTCCTTGACCCACTGATTGCTTAAGAGTGTATTGTTTAGCTTCCATCTATTTGTGCCTACTCTGGTTTTCTGCCCCTTATTAATTTCCAGTTTTATTCCATTGTGGTCAGAGAAATTGCTTTGTATAACTTCAAATTTTTTTGAATTTGCTGAGACTTTTTCTGTGAACTAGCATGTGGTCTGTCCTGGAGAAGAATGTATGTATTGCTGGTTCTGGTGTAATGTTCTGTGTATGTCTATTAGGTCTAGTTCCTTTAATGTATTGTTCAAGGCCTCTGTTTCTTTACTGACCCTTTGTCTAGATGTTCTGTCTATTGGTGATAATGGTGTATTGAAGTCCCTTATTATGATTGTAGAGACATCTATTTCTTCCCTTAGTTTTGCCAGTGTTCACTGCATATATTTTTTGGGCACCCTGGTTATATGTATAAATATTTATTATTGTCCTTTCTTCTTGGTAGAGTACCCTTTTTATCTTTGTCTCTTAAAACAGTTTTGCTTTAAAATCTATTTTGTCCGTATTAGTATAGCTACTCTTGCCCTGTTTTGGTTACTGTTTTTGTGTAAAATTGTTTTCCAACCTTTCACTTGGAACTTTTTTGTGTACATGCATCTCTGTCATCTTCTGTCAAAACTTTTTAATATTGATTGTTGATCTTTCTGCCTAAAAATCATACTGTGGCCATTCTTACCAAATTATAGGCCGATATCTTGCTTTAGAGTTCTTTAAGAAGTGTGGGCTTGCTCCATCTAAATCAACATTAACAAACTTACAGCAGAATTGTGAATTTCACTTACCAGTTTGTGGGATTCAAGAAAAAGACATAGTTAATTTGTCAAGTTTTGCAGGGTAATACTCTCAATCATGCCTTCACAGTAAATTTGGCTGTATATTGGACAGTGAACTACAATTCTAATTTAAGGAACTGGTTTTCTCAGTGTTTCTATGCTCCACAAGTCACATTTTTATATAGATGCTTGTGTAAATGTCATTATTTTTCATCTTCAAAAATATTACACCTTGGAAACCAAATAATAATCAGGTCCTTGGTCAGTCTCAGTCTTTTTCTTTTCAAATGATTTTCCTTCTTTATACCTGTCTGCCTCTTCCAATGCAATGTCTGCACTTTCCACTTTTGTTTCCTTGCTATTAGGTCAGGCCACAGCATAGAAACCTAAAAATAAAGGCTAAGATGACAGCAAAAGCTCCCATGGAAATAAAACAAAAGAGAGAAAATATGAAAAGGACTTGAAAATAAAAAGATACAAAAACACAGTGTATAAGAGGTGAGGGACTTATAAACATTATGGAATTAAGAAAAATGTGTTAATGTAATCTTTAAAAAGAAATATTTTACATAAAAAAGTCACAGGAAAGTGGTTAAAAATGGAAAAAAAGAAAAAATGTGGAAAGGAGGATATTTTTATGAAATTTTCATCCCTAAGAAAATAATTTTCAGACAAAGTTACTGTATTTTACTACAATAATATAACAAAATTTGTTACTAAATACAGTGCACCATAAAAATATTTAAACAATAAAGAAGACGAAATGTATTTCTCTTAATAAAGTGTGAATTTGGAACTGGCTACAAATTAAACTCTAGTGAATGAGATAACATTACTGGATGCCAGTCATTTAGAATTGAATCTGTTGCCCATTCCACGAAACAAAGCTGTCTTCTCAGGGAAATGTAAAGAATTGAGCATGGATGTGTTGTAACAACCTCTGTTTGAACAGAATTCAGCACCAGTTGTGTGAACTTAGGAGAGATTTTCATTTATAAATTAGAGATGAAGACATTTTCTCTTACCTTGAATAAACCATATTGTACATCTGAAAGAATACATAAAGTAGAGCTATGTTAAAATATATAGAAACTCACTGATAATTCCAATTTTAGGACATTGGATAGTAGAAAAATCTGTTTGTATTTGGTTCTGAGATGATAATATGAAGACTACTTGGAATGTTAAAACTTATCAGTCTATTGGATTTTTCATAAATTGGGGGAACATGAAATGGTTCAATATTCAATATATACAAGATTATAATCAGTGAGAAGCTGATCAGCCAATCTCTCCCCTTTGGATTGACTGATTCATCCATCCATCCATCCATCCATCCATCCATCCATCCATCCATCCAT
>JAKSZT010036119.1:30894059-30985927 GCA_026826555.1 Tolypeutes matacus | reverse complement strand
CATCCATCCATCCATCCATCCATCCATCCATCCATCCATCCATCCATCCATCCTTTCATTCATTCAATACATATTTATTGAGCACCTACTCATTTCCTAGAGGTAACTCTTGCTACGAGTTTCTTGTGTATCGTTCTAGAGATTTCATACACCCAACCACAGGCAAAGACACATATATTCTTCAAAAATTTTTTACACATAGTGTATTTAGCTAGTGCTATGTTAATGGACACTTAGGGTCTTTTAAAATTTTCTTTTATATACACAGTGCTACTACTCAGACCCTCTTGTCACATTTGTGGAGCCAAAGGTAAGAATACAAATGGAGGTCCCCATATAAGGGGTCTAAATATTTAAAAGTAATAAATCCAGCTCACAAGCTATTAACTAAAATATGTCCTATTCTTTTTCTTTGACAAATATATTTCCATAACATGAAATAGAAAAACTTGAATAAAGCTATTTTTTTTTTGAGGAACTGGGGGTTGGGGATTGAACCCTGGATCTCCTATGTGGGAAGCCAGCGTTCAACCACGGAGCGACATTGGCTCTCCTGCGTTGGTTTTATCGTTTGTTTTGCTTTTTGTTTGTTTTTTCTATGAGGCATCAGGAACTGAACCCGAGACCTCCCATCTAGGAAGCAGGAGCTCAACTGCTTGAGCCACATCTGTTCCCTATTTTTTTATATAACTGAAAGTTGGCAAAATATAAAATAAAATACTGAATATAATTATTATTGCTCATGCCTGGGTATTCTGGTGATAGATTAGTGATATTTTGATTAATACCAAAAAACCCCCCCATATAATTCATTATGTATGTATGTATGTATGTATGTATGTATGTATGTATCCATTTATTTATTTTTTAGGATAAGCGAGGGAGTAAAGAGTTGATTAAGAAACAAGAAAATGAGGAAAATATATGGTCCATACCTTGGCATACTGCAGGATAAGTTACATGCCTTATAATTTATTTGAAATGATTCTATAAAATTTGTTTTTCTGGCCTTCATTGTAGCAAAATTGCTAATTATATTATTATAATCAAAATTCCCGTGTAATCTATGTTCTATTCAGTGTAATGGTTTTGGGATGAAAATGTACTTTTATTCAAAGTATATAAAATTTGGGTACACTTTCATCAAAATGTAAATGAACATAAATGTAAAATATTGATAAATTAAAATTAATTTTCATGTTTTCAAAAAATTTTCTTTCTTTTAAAAATCGGATCTAAATGTAAAGGCAAAAGGGCACTTTTAGTGATTGAATATCAAAAACTTAAAGATTTAAATTTCTTACATATATATTTTAATTAAATCTCATTTAATATTTTTATGATCGTAAAGCTTCCCAGTTCTGGTGCTCAATGTCCACCCAGTTGATTAATTGTTTATTTTGGATAATGTTCCTCAACATATGTTGTGGATACATCTAGAACCATGAATGGGAACATTAAACAAACAAACAAACAAAAAAAAGGAAAAAGATGAAAATATATCATCAGCTTTATCATAAATGATATCTTTTGTTGCAAAAATCTATTGCATTCCTGATGAGAGGAAGAATTTGACAAGTTAATTTGTCTTTGCTCTTACTTAAGAGCCTTCACTGCTCAAATCCTTCCTTCTCTGAGAAGCAGTAGTCAATTTTTACATTGGCAGAGGCTTGACCTACAAGTTTCCATAGTATTTGGACAGAGTTGCCTTCCATTTTGAAGATTTGGGGCAAAAAGTTTGGAGAATCTTTTCCTTAGGTCCTGATCGATGTCAGGCACATGAGCAGATGTTTAGGGTTACAATTTGCATGAGATTACTGAGTATGAGATCCTGTATGACAGAGGTACTCTCTATTCTTTAATAAATCCATTCTGTGTGTGTGATCAGCAAGGCCTTCTGAAGTGGTGGAAGGGGATCTCTTCTGCCTAGGTCACAGGGAATATCTCTGAATATATAACATTTTATTTATAGTGTCTGCAAGACCAATTCCTCAGAAATTCGATTGTTGTATCAAAAGGTATGGACATTTTAATTTTTATAGATATTGCCAAATTGCTTTTCTTAGTGGTTGTGGCAATTTACAATCTCATCAGAAATGTAAGAAAATGTCTGTTTCCCCACATCCTCATTAATATGGTGTTTTATCAAAATGGATCTTTGCCAATCTGTCAGGTGAAAAATAATATCTAGCTGTAGTTTGTATTTGCATTTCTTTTATATGTGTGAGGTGAACAGCTTTTCATGTACTAAAATTACCATTTGTGCTTTCTATCTGAACTGTTCATATCCTTCACCCATTTTTCTATTGGATTATTCACTATTTTCTTATATCTTTGTAGATGCTTTTTATATATTAGAAGATTAGCCCTTTATCTTATTATGAATTGCAAATATTTTTTCCCAGGTTGTGTTTGACTTTGTTTTTTTTTTCTGCTCCATATAGAAATTAAAAAAAAATACTTAAATAGTCAAATTTATTTATCATTTATATATGACTTCTGGGATTTTTTTAAATACTTAGGCCTTCTCCACTTAAAGATAGTAAAAAATGAAAAGTAAAATACCATCATCCCTATATTTTCTTCTAATTATTTTAAGGTTTTATTTTTCATCTTTAACTCTTAGATCTATGTGGGATTTATTTTTGTGGAAATTCTGAGGTAGGATCTCTGATGGATTTTCTGCTCTTTATTGAATATTTTATCTTTTCCCACTGATTTGAAATAATATCTTTATTGTGTATATTATTCAGTATGGATTTGGATCTTTTCCAGAGTTATCTAGTCTGTTTCATTTTATCTATCTGCATATTCGTGATAGTTCCATATTATTTAATTATTGTAGCTTTATTATACATTTTAATACTTGATAGGCTGATCTCACATCTCCCCTCCCCCCTCAGAATTTTCTACTATTCTTACTCTTCTTTTTCTGATGAACTTTAGAATCAGCTATTTTAGTTCTCAAAAAATTCTCTTGGTTGGTTTTTGGGATTGCATGAAATTTTTAATAACTTGATGAGAATTAACATCTTTACAATGGTAAGATTTTCTTTCAGGAACATGGTATGTCTTTCTATTAGCTTATATCATTTTTGTGGGTTTTAAAAAAAGCATTTTAGCACTGTTTTGTATAGCTCTTACACATTTCTTATTAAGTTTATCCCTAGGTATTTTATATGTTTTGCTGATTTTATGAATAAGGTTCTTTCCATTATTTCTTCTAAGTGATATGTGTATACATGAAAGCTATCTTATTGAATAAATGTATCCATGAGTACTACTACCTTCCAGGTTGATTTTCTTGGTTTATAGGCAATTATCTTATCTGCAAATCATGATACTTTTACTTTCTCCTTTATAATTTTTATAGCTCTTATTTCTTTTGCTTACCCAATTGCATTGGCTAGATACGTGCTCCAGGGCAACATGAAATAATAGTGACACAAGTGAATATCTATATCTTGTTCCTGACTTTAATGGAACTCTTTTAGTTTTTCCCTATTAATTGTGATGTTAGCTTTTGGGTGGATGTCTATGTTTACATAACTATCATATTAATGAAGCATCTATTCATATTTTATCTAGATTTTTCTTTGAAAATTAAGAATAGATATTAAATGTTATCAAAGGACTTTTTTTGCACCTATGAAAATGGTATTTTTTTTTCTGTTTAAATAAAGTGAATTTTATTAATAGATTTAATTATATTTAATCCTAGCACTCCTGTGATTTCAGAGTAAATACCATTTGGTTGTGGTATTTTATTCCTTAATTATGCTTCTGAATTCTTTTTCCCAAAATTTTATAACATTTTTACATTAATATTTATGGGAAGGATTGCAATTTTGTTTAAAAAATTTGTTTTTTTCCTAAAAACTTATGGTATCAGTATTACAGTAGCTCTTTTGAAGCTCTCCTTTTTCTATTCTGGTAGAATTGCCCTTTTTTGTCTTGTCTAGTGTTCTTTGCCCTAGGAATCACTGGATTTTTGATAACATGATATGATATTTTGGGGATGAGATGTGTTAAATGACTGGTTTGCCTAGAGTTCATCAGTCAGTCAAATATTTTGACATGAAAAGTTTTCAGCCTTCTAAAAATTCACTGTCTTGCTTCACCACAGCCCTACTCACTCCATCTTAAGCCAAGCTGACCACACACTGACAAATTCCTACCTGATCTCCAAGGTCCTGTTCAAATGACACCTTCTTCATGAAGCCTTCCCGAGTCCCCCAAACCCCAAGACGATCTCTTTCTTTAAAGATAACAATGTTTTTCCTTATAACTCTCTAATGACTCAACAGATTCATTAGACATTTGTAGAAACTGGATGAAATGCTTCCAGTTATTATCTCATTTAATCCTCACTGCAGCTCTATGATTTGCACACCTTACAGATGAAGGAACAGAAGCCTAGAGAGATTCAATCATTCTTTTTAGGTCATAGGGCTAGTAGGTTGCAAAGTAGGAACTCACCCAAGTGTGCCTGGTTCCAAATCATATACTCATCCCCTCAGGTCATGTTACGAAAAGAGCAGAACATCTTTACAATTGTTTTGTACCTGCCTTCTTGTTCTCTATGAAATTCCAAGCCCCTGCAGCACCTGGCCTGTGTCTTATTTCTCTTGGAATTCTATCTTCTTGCACATGGGAAGAACTAAACAAAAGCTGATTGAATTGGTGGAAGTGAACAGAGCAAGTATCTCAGATGTGGTTCCAATAAAATATCAAAATGAATTATGGAGTTTTGCGCATGTCTTTAATCCCTGTTTCTACTTCATTAATCCACAGATTTATAATTTCTTGGCAAAAGGCTTTTCAAAAGGATTTCTGAAGCCCTGGAATATGTGGTTTGCTTTCATGGCCATTCAGCTATGGGCATTCTGGTGGACATTTTCTGGGGCCAGGTCAGTGGGCAGCATTTCCAGTGTTAATTGCCTAGAGTTTATCTTGATGTTGGAGAACTGTGCAATGCTGCTTACTCATCACCTCCTGGGTGCCTAATTTCTTTTTTGGCAAGCCAGAGCTACATCATAGTTTCATCTAGAAGCTATAGTTCTTCTTTTCAACCTTTATAGACTTATATCTGTACCTCTCCTTGTACAGCCTCTCACTTTCTACCTGGTATTACAGTGATTTATGTCCATGTCTTATTTCCCTTATTGTGCTCACACAGTGCCTGGCACATTGTAGGAGCTCCATACATTAAAAAAAAAAAAAAAAAAAAGTGATTAATGTAGGTTGTAGTAGGTTCTAAATTCAGCAAAAATTGTTCCCCCTATTTTACTAGCACCATCTCAGCATTTTTGCTGTTGCCCTCTCTTCATGTGTGTGGTATGAGCTGAAATTGCTGAAGAGGGATGTAATTTCCCTTGTTAATATAATTACTACCATATATTATCACAGCACTAAAGTCAAAACATTCTCATTTTCAGTGGCCTATACACATCACTAACATTATCTCTGGAGGTGAAATTGATCATGTTTGTTTCTAGTCTTGTAGTGAAATGCTGCCAAGTTTGGTGAATGTATACTCAGCCCCTTTTGAGAGACAAGTGTGTGAATGAATGGGGACATTTCACCTTTCATGAAAAAAAATGTAAGACTATTATTTGTATCCAGATAATTTATTAATTGCTTGGATTCCCAACTCAGGGCAGAGGGGTTAGTAAGCATGCTTTTCTCTGTGTGTCTTTCATAGTCTAGGAAAATAATGCAGGAGGAACTGAAGTTAAGAGGGAGGAGGGGGAGGGGAGGGAATATTAGAATCCAGCTCAGCGTGAGGGCAGCAGACCCATCCTGCGAGGGCTAATGGCCTTGTCAGCGGTGTGTGGATGGGGACAGGATTTTGAATTGTGATTGTGGTTAGCCTGCAATAGCCACCAACACAGCCTAATACAGGCTATTTTTGTTTGGGGGCAGGGAAGAGACTCTGATTCGAGGTATCTTATCTCAGCCTAGGATTAACAGTCGCTTTAATTGAAGCATGTCTAAGCTGGTCCTTGTCATGTTTGTGAGGTGGATAGAGGTGCGAGATCTGTCCCATAGGTGGGACCTATTGCTGGACGGTCAGCCATGTGGGAGAAGGCATGGCTTCTGAGGGCTGCCACAGCCTCCAACCAGCGCTGGCTGAGGACAGTCTCAGGGACAGGGCTGTATCCCAGTGGGTAACCAGGGCCTAGTATCAGGGAGCCTAGGTTGCAGGAAGGTGGCCACCGGGGACAGAACCACCCTCAGAATCCAGAGGCCTGAGTCTGGTCAAGATCATTACTAATCAGCCGAATGAAGGGTCCTATAAAGAGGCACATCTAAAATGGAGGCTCCCACTGAACAGATTCCAAACTTGCATGCCCAAGAGACCATGTCACTCAAGCAGTAGAACTTTTAACTTCTTTGCTTGCCACTCACAAACATCCATTCTTTTTAGCTGCCATCACCTCAAAAAGTCCTTGGGCTTGGCCCGTTCTAGCAGTTCTTTGTTTGCAGGGGTTTTCAATTCTGCTGTACGTTAGAGTCACTTGGAAAGCTTTAAAAAATGAATGTCCAGGCCTGCCCCCAAGAAATTCTGATTCAGCTGGACTGGGATATATATAATCCCTAGGTGATTTTAATGCATTGCTAAGAACGAGTGATAATTAGATGATGTGAAGGCCTGGGGTGGGGTTGAGGCTAAGGGGTAGGCAGAGGTTTGAGCGACCCCTAGAGACCAATGGAATTATTATCAGAACTGAAGGAGCATGGCAAGGAGCATATAGTTGATGAGTACAATTTACAATTTAACTTCTCTGAGCCTTGGTTGTTGGGAGACTTAAATGAGATAGCTCTTGAAAAGCTCTTGGGACACTGGCTGGCCCTGACCTAGGACCCAACAAGCGTTGCCTGTTATTATTAGGACTAGTTCAGGAATCAGAGGCAAGATAGACAGTCCAGGTATTGAGTCCCCGAAACCCAGCTATGAGGAACTGGAAAAGACGTTTCAGGAGGTTTGGGGGTGCTGTTGCAGCCTTATGTGATTTTTCTGTGCCCGTTTCAATAGGGGAGGACATGGAAGAAATGAAGAAAATTGCAAATAAAGTGGCTCAGTGATGCTCTTAGGTGCCTCCTTTCCCCACTCTTCCAGCCCTGAACACCCTCCCTCCGTGGCTCCTCCTCCCTTCCTCTCTAGCCTGCTCTCTGCAGGAGGTGATCTGGGGTCCAATTTCAGGTGATAGTGGCTTAAGAAGGTACCCCTCCCACTAGTATTTGACCTTTGTTAGGAGACTCAATTAACCTCGACGCCCAAGGAATTAATTTTTAATGGTGTAATTTAAGGCCCTGTGAGGGATGATGGGGATATAGTGTTGGGCAGGGCTGTTCCTTTGGTCACCTGGGTGGATCTCTGTGCTGCCTACTTGAGGGACCATCACCAGATTGTCAGTCGGATCATCACCAGATCGTCGGACAGGAGCCACTTCCGGCTTACCTTGCTATCCCCAGAGGGCTGTTTGCAGCTCCAGAAACAGTTAAATTCTCAAAAGCCTAATGTGAATGGAATTTAAACAGTGCATTTTGTTGTCTTCCTAATGTTACTTTCTGCCTAATATTTTATCAATATGACTCTCAGGTGTTTATGAATGCTTCATGAACTTTTCCTTTTTTTTCAAAGTGGAAAATATTGAAGTAACCGACTATATTTTATACAATTAAAAATTTTAATTTTTTTCACTCTCAAAATCCATTTGTTCACTCAGCAAACATGTTTTGAGTGTCTACTCTGTGCCAGTTGCTGGGGGAAACCTTTTAGGTTGAGAAATTCTTTCCAGAATTCCTGGGCTGGATTCCTTAAGAGACCATTTGAAATCTATCCATGTCTCCCTTAGACACAATTTTGGCCAATCAAATGCCTGAACATTTGGATCTAGCTATTCAGGACCCTATTCTTTAGCTCCTAGCTCTTTCCCACTCATTCCCTCAGTGCTCCATGGGTGGGTATTTAAATCCTCTGTACTAAATAAGGCAAGAAGGCAGTCAATTAAAAATAAAATTATCACACCTCAGTTAACAGTCAAAACGAATGGATATTTAATCAAATGAAAAGGGAAGTACGTCCCTTTTACTTATTACTTAGAACCGAGTCTCATGGTGACGCTATTGATGCTCTTGAAGCTCTGATGGTAATATCCTCAGTTACTTAGTTGACCTCCAAGAGAGAACATCTTTGTCACTTGTGTTAGGGGTTTACATGTGGACTTTTCACTATTAGGTTTCATTCATTTTCATTTATCTTTTCAGTTTTGCATCCAGATAATGTTGGCAGTTAGAAAAGGCAGTGATTCTGGGGACCATCCTTGTGAGCACTGAAATATGAAAGGGGGAAGGGAAGATTCCATGATGACAGAGAGTGAAATAAGAGTAGTTGGGTCAAAGTGGGAGGATGGAGGAGGAGATAGAAAGGCAGAGGAGAGAAGAGCTCAGGGAAAAATGCCAAGCACAAAATAGAAGGCACTTTTCCTGGGGTCTGGTGAAGCCTTATATGTGATCCCCCCCCCCCCCACTGCTGCCTTTCCTTAGAAAAAATGTTCATTCAACATTTATTTATTGTAGGTGGACTTGAATAGCTCTGTGCATACTCCCTGGGGGCAGCAGATCACTTGGGAGGTGCAGTGGGGAGAAAAATACAAAAAGGAGCAGCTCCCTCTCTTAGCTGATTTCTTGACTGTTTCTTTAGGTTGCT
Organism: Tolypeutes matacus; assembly: GCA_026826555.1. Classification (NCBI taxonomy): domain Eukaryota; kingdom Metazoa; phylum Chordata; class Mammalia; order Cingulata; family Chlamyphoridae; genus Tolypeutes; species Tolypeutes matacus. Next base: position 30,977,211 of record JAKSZT010036119.1, on the reverse strand, counting down.
TTATGAAGTGAGGTGGTAGGGGTAGCCTTTTTGTGCCAAGGTTTGGTAGATGGGATGGGAGATGTGTGGACTTTGGAGCTGTCCATATCTAGATTTGAGTCCCCAGCTCTGCTGCTCACTAGCTATGAAATTTAGGCCAAGTAGCTTCACCTTTCTAATTCTTCATTTCTTAATCTGTAAAATAGATACAATAATAATAATATCATGCATCTTGTAGGATTACTGGTGAGGACTAGCTTTAACCTATGTAAAGCAGTTTCTGATCTATGTAAATGGTAAATTATCAGAAAGCAGAAGCCATTATTCAGATGGCGGGGGGGTGGGGCTCCAGAAGAGGAGCAAAAATTATTTAGTTTTGCCCATGCCAATTCTAATTATGGAGATACATGAATTGACAAAATTTATGGCCACCTATAATTTTATATATCCTTGAGGGGAAATTCAATTCAACAATCACTTATTGAGTGCCTACTATGTTACAAGCACAGTGCATGTGAAGATGGGTGAAACACAGGCTCATGCATTCTGAGAGTCACACAGAAGCAAAGGAAACAAATTTGCATGTCAGCAAGCAAGCAAGTAATCAATCAACGATAAGATAAGTGCTAAGTTGGTGGGTATGGGCAGAAGGCTAGAGAGTTTGAAAATGATGATTAGCTTTGTCTATGGGATAAAAGAGGGATGAAGAGTAAAATTTTACCAGATTGCAGGGGGTTGGGCTATCTAGCCAGAGATTACAGTTTCCTTAAAGACTTGGAGGAGTGACCAGCCATGGTTTATTTGGGGGAGTGGAAGTAGACTGGTGTGGTGATGTTGCTAGTACTTGGGAAGGAGACATGGCTGATACAATTAGAGAGACAGGTTGGGGCCAGAGCATAAAGGAAAAGGTGATGGATTGCAAAATGAATGAATGAAAAGTTGGGAAATAAATTAATCTGCCAGAGAGAGTTAAAGGAGATTTAGTAATGTCAAGTTCATGACAATAGTTGTTTTTCTTCTTGGCAGAGGACAGCAAGAGAAGAGAAGTGCAGCCTCAGAATGTATATAAGTTAAACATTAGGAATTATATCTTGACTGTGTGCTTGGGTATCCCAGTGCTTTCTGGAGGAAGGTGGGTGGAGGATGCCCTGAGAGCAAGTCTCTGAAAGGCAAGGTGTCCATAGTGGCCCAGCTACGCCACCCTCCCTGAAACACTGTGGACAGGTTTAACTACAGTGCTTGCTGTAACCACAGTGGCATGGACCAGGAGGGGAAGGGAAGCCACCGGTACTCATAGGACTGGGGCTGGGCAAATGCCTAGGTTATTAGCTAGTCCAGGCCACATGAATTTTGCCACTACAAAGGCATTTGGAGGAATATGGAACCCAGTGAACATGTGGCTGCCGCAGCTCATTCTAGGTACGCCAAACCCTGGGTCTAAGGCAGCACAGTCAATTGCAGACATTCCCATGAATGAGGAGTTTAGCACCCCTAATGTTTTCCTTCTTTTTGTCTGGAATGATTCAGAACTGTGTTAGGATGAGCTTTTCTTTTTGGCAAATAATCAACAGTCATCTTCTTGTTTCTCCTTTTTAAAATGCCTGTAGAGTAAGAATGCTGTTATGGAAATTATTTAGCAGCTGCTGTACACCAGTGTTTAGAAAATTAATATTACTCACATTATACAGTATGGAAGCAGAATTTTAATGAGGCACAGAAACTACAGGCACATTGACCTCTTCCCCTTATCAGAGAAATCTCAGAATGCTTAACTTTCTTTGAGAAAACTTCTCATTTCTACTAGGTTTCTATAGGCCTATTAGTGACAAAAATAGCACATTCACAACCCAAGGGAGCAAATATTTCAGAACATGTTGTACTAAAATATGACAGTGTCAGCTAAACCATTATCTATACTTATTTCTCATTATTAATTCTTAGCAATTAGCTGTTCTTTGTTGCACGGTAATGGGATTTGCCATACTATAAAAAATGCTTTACAGTCGTTAAGTGTCAGATTTTGTTTGTGCCAATTCTGTTAAAGATGATTGTTATTTGCACTACAGACTGCTGGGGATGTGCCTTGCATCAGCTAAAAATACAGGAGCTGGCAGGGGTGAGAGCTGGGTGTCATGGGGAAGGAGGAAATGACCAAAGTATTCTATATAGAAAGGTCTGAATCTAGAACCATCTACCCCAAATCAATGGAAGTGACCTCTGCTAATTCTGGAAGACAAAGAGGCTTTAGGTAATGGGATTAGGGATGTTATCTCTGTTGTGTAAGGCCCCTGGAGCAGAGGGTACAGAGGAAAATTGGTGTGAAGGGGCAGAGAGCAGCCAGGAGGGGAAAATAAAAAGAATCACGCTTTCAAGTGGTCCTCAGATGGCCTGATGGTAAAGGAGTAGGCAGAACCTGATCAGGAGCAGCACCAGGGAACCCTCTAAAGGTTGAGACCATTGAAGCTAAAGAGAGAAGCTCAAGAAGGAGGAGAAAAGGCAAACTTCTCAAACCAGGATGTCTTTTAGTGGTTTATTTCCTCAAGCTGTGCAGAATATAGTGTTCTCTCTGGTATCGGGTCACACTATGAGTGTTCTTGCAAAAGGAAAGCATGGTAAACAGGACAGGGAGGTGCAGGGATGAAGAGAAAAAAGAGCAGCAAGAGAAATCAACCAAGGGCTAGAAACTACATGGAGAAATGAATTCATTTGTTATTTGTGGAGAAGGTTGCTATACACAGTTGTGTTATATATAGGGTCCTGGATCCATGACTCAAATTCACTACCATTCACCGTGGGAAGTGTGTATGTGTGCATGTGTGCACAGATGGTTGATGCTGGGTGTAGATATAGGTGTGTGTGGGAAGGAGCAGATCTTCATTCTCACTACCACCACCACCCATATTTCACGAGCATTCCCTGGATACAGGGCACTGGGATGATTCCTGAATATGGTGCTGGTAGTAAGGGCCAGTGATACTTTTTATCCACAGTATTTGACTAACTTATCCACAGTGATGTGCCTAAGCTGATGGGTACCAGCTCACAAGAATGCACAATCTGATGTCAGTTTGGCCACTTGAAATTGGCCACAATAGGAATATTCACACCACATTAATTGGCAAATGTTGCAAACCAGGGTTTTGCTACCCTCTTGTGCCATCCCCATCCCATCCAAAGAAATGGCTGGTAAACATGGACCAGCACCTCACTGTATCTCCACCTCTTAGATGCAAACAAAAGAGTGAAGGGAAACCATTCCCTTCAGAGAAGGGCATAGCTTCTTCCAACTCCTTGACTGTCCTTCACATTATTTTGTTGGCCAAGAATGACAGTGTGCTATTAGGAGAAAGGACATGAGCATTGTCATTGAAAAAACCTAGGTTGGAATCCCCACTTAGCTACGCATTTTTTAAAAATCACCTTAATTGAGTTATGCAACCTCTCCAAGTCTCCATTTCTTCATCTGTAAAATGGGGATATTGCATCCACATTGCAAGGTTGTGTTTAGGTTTAGAAAAGATATCTGTATAATGACTAACCATGTTTGTTACATGTCTGAAATTTACTTTGAAATGCATAAAATAAATAAGATGGCTTTATAGACAGATAGCAGATGGATAGAGGAATAGTGGGACGAATAGAATGATAGATGTATGAAAAAGCACATATAATAAAATGGTAGAATCCAGGTAGTGGGTATATGGGTGTTCACTATAAAATTCTTTCAACTTTTCTGAAATTTTTGTAATAAAATGTTGGGGGAAAAAACCCATTAAACAGTAGCCCTGATAAAATAACAATAGTAAATAGTAAACCTAAACCTTTAGTAAATAATAAATCATCTCATTTCTGTTACCGTCCCCCTTCTTTGCTCCGCTCCATCCCCAGTGGCCCTGCTGGTTCTGGAATATTCCAGGTGTGGTCCCCAGCAGGACTTTTGCACCTGTTTCCTCCTGCCTAGACGAACACTCTTCCTGGCTTGCTCTTCCCCACCCTCCTTCCTCCTTCACGTCTTTGTTCACCTTACTCTCTTGGTGAGGCCTTCACTGACCACTTATTACAACTGCACACCCCAGTCTCTGCGGTATCTGCTCTGCTCCCTGACATTATTTTCCTTCATAACATTTAGCAGCTTTATGATATTTTTTCATTCCGTTTATTGTCCACCCACCTCACAAGAAGGTAAGCCACATGAGGGCAAAGATTTTTGTTCATTTGGTCACTGCTGGATCCCCAATGACAAGAACGGTGCCTAGAACAGAGTAGGTGCTCAATAAATATTTGCTGAAGAAGCAATGAATCACCACCACCATCATCATCATCATCACCATCATCATCATCATGACTGACTTACCGCTAAGTCCCAAATGAAGGCTGATATCTTAGGTATAAGGATTCAAATACAAGCAGATTATTTAGTAGGTGATCCTGGGACACACTGGTTAGGGAACAGAGAATTGAGATAGGAAAAGAAAAGCAACTAATAAAGAATCTACTTTTCAAGCAGGTTACCACTGTGGGAACCTAGAGCTTTCTGGGAGGACATAGAAGTCAGCATGGAACGTGCACCTGAGAGTTGTCCCATGGAGTGAGGGAACTAGGGTATTTATATACCAATTCCCATCAACCCTTAGTTGAGGGCTGCTCCCGGTGCAGGTGGGGGCATTAATTTTCTGACACTTCTGACCTGTGTCCTTGGGCAGAAGAGGCTCTGGAGGTCCAAGAAAGCCCTGGCACAAAGGATATTGAGTTAGAAATCAGGTTGACATATAAGAAGTGGGAAGCTTCCAAAGATTGTGGGCAGGGCACCCACAGAATCTGCTTTTCACATAATCATTTTATTGCAGTGAGGTCTCCCAATCAGTGTTGTGAGTGGTGGATTTAACATCACTAATCCTAGGAAGGTTCTGAAAATCAACAAGGGTATTTCCTCCTTAAATATTCCATTATAATTTTGCCACCTAGCTCCTATATACTTCACTGGTTTTAAAAAATCAGACCTTGTTCTGTTTATGAAAGAGAAATTATTCCTTTACTTATTATAGTAAATTTAAGAGAGTCTATTCTTTTAGCAATGTCCTGACTAAAGTTAATCTCACACATGAAATAGGAGCCACCAGAACAAAATAATATTCACAGATGCAAAAGCTAATATGCTGAAATTAAAAATTTTCCAAAATTTCAAAGAGTTCCAAACTGGAATTAACTATCTCATAAAAAAACCTCATGTTTCACTGATTGCTGTTTATGACTAAAGCTAATAAGTTGGCCAAGAGGGAGCAATAGAATCCCTCACAGCAAAAATAAACAAACTAAAACACCACTTCCAGAAGTAGAAGGTTATTTGGAACTCAATAATAAAGTCATATAGCTTGAAGGAAACTTAAAAGACTTGTGACCTCATCCATCATTTTACACAGGACTACACTTAAATTTTGTGTGTATAAAGTCAAAGCACTGCTCAGTTTGTGACATTCGGCTGAATCATTGGTATTGTAGAATTCCAAACAAGGACGGAGGGAGAGGTGGAGCCAATATATAGCTTTTTAACTAGTTGAATTGTGTTAGTAGGAGCAGTAGGGAACAGGGGTTAAGATCTCCCATGTGGCAGGGGGACAGACCTGCATTCAAGCCGAAATCTGGATTGGGGCCGGCTTTGGAGAAAATGGAAGAGGGGAATTGGAGCCGATGAGTGAGTACACATGGTTGAAGGAGTTTGCTTCTAAGGAGAAAAAAGAAAAGTGGCCCAAAAGTGGTAGGTGGTGGGGGAAGTGGGGACAAAAGGATTTTTTTTTGTTGACATTGAAATGGGAGCAAAGAAGCATTTTCATATGATGGGAACAATCCAGTAGAGAAAGAAACTTTGCTAATGTGGGAGAGAAGGGAATTGTTGGAACAGGATTGGCTCCAAATGCTTTACATACATGAGCTCCTTTCCTCCTCCCCATACTCCTATGACCGATGTAGTAGTATTATCATTTCCTTTTTACAGATGAAAAACAGAGACACAGGGTGGTTCAGGAACCCACCCAGCTCCCACAGTTCCCGGGTGATGGCGCCCGGATTCCGAGTCGGGCGGTGTGTCTCCAGAACCTGTACTTCCGTCCTCTGCTTACCACCACTTCTTCCTTTTCTTCTTTTAAAAATGTTGGTTGAATCCAATCTGTACTTAAAGAACAAAGTCCACTCCAGGTTGAGTTGAGTATAAAGCTGGTGACTAGAAAGCTGAGTCAGATTCCTTGGTCACCTTAACTGGTAGACATTTTAGGGCAGTTAAGAGGTGGACAGTTTTGCAAAGGAAAAGCACAGAGGTAACAATTGTGGAATTTTCTAATGAGATAAGACCAAGTCAAATGGTGTAATTGATGCTAGAGAATAGAAGACTCAAAATAATGGTTTTCCACTTCCAGAAGGCAGCACTGGGATGCCCAGACTCTGTGTGGAAGGCATTTCCTGACTGTAAGGTCTTGAAACAAAAGTAATGTTAGGGAGGGAAACTGTGACATTGTCTTCCTTAGGGAATTTAAAGGACGATGGTGTCCCTCACAGAATGCAGAACAAATTCTGGCTAAAGGTTTTTTTGAAAGCAGGGGGATGGATTGATTGACTATGGAAGTCTCCTCAGCCTTTCTGATTCTGGGTTTATTGTTCTTTAAAATATTGACTAAGTTTAAAAATCACTAAACTAATGTGTTCTTTATAAAAATACAGAAATATTTAAAATAAAAAGTGAAAGAAAGCCTCTCTTCTCCACTCCCTACAACCCTACCCCAATTTACTTTGTAAAATGACTATGAACAGCTTTCCTGCATGCAGTGTGCATATCTATAGACAATGCTACAATTTTCTCCCAAAATGGAATCACAATCTAAATGCTGTTCCGCAACCTGCTTTCTCCAGTTAACAGTATAGCATGAAGAACTTACCATGTCAGAACATTTGGCAGCTCATTCTATTTTAATGGCTGCATAATACACCATTATGCAGATGTATCAATTTATTTAAGCATTCCTCTTTTAATAGAGATTTAGGTTGTTTACAATTTTTGATATGTTTAATATTGCAAGCAATACTGTAATGAACTGCCTTTTGTGGCCGTGTATAAATATTTCTGTAGGATGGGTGAAAATTGACCCCCCTAATGCTGGGAGCAATATACCTTCCCACCAAGAGGGTCTGGTAGTGAACAGTTCCCCCCATGGAAAGTACATTATGGTTCTATGAATTGGACTCGACCTAATCTTGCTTTCACATGGAAAATTATAATAGGATTATTTTAAAAACTGCTGCTGGCAAAAATGCCTGGCACATCTGGCTCTTTTACACTCCTCTAGATTTGTTACCAGATACTAAACATTAGAAAACTTTGGAGACTGTTCCAAAATGAAGTATTTAGGTATCAATTCTTTTAGTAAGAAGGCTCATGATACTCTAATGACAGAGCTGTGAAGTGTTACGATGTTACTTAAAGGTTACCAGATGTGGGACTAAACTGTCACTAATCTATTTTTTATGACAATGTGAAATTGATAATTCAGGGAAAGTAGATATCCTTATCGGTTAATGTCACAGGGTTCAATAATTATTGTATTTATTATTTCCCCATCCAAATTTAAAATCCTAATTGGAGGGGAAGTACTTTATGAGTCTGGTGAGGCTTCCTGACATTTAATATAATCTTCCAATAAGTCAGATGGGTGGTTGTTTTGATGAAAACTGTGGACAAAGTGCTATTAAACCAAATGCAAGGAACACATTATTTTGTAAATAACTATGGCAATTAAAGCTTTGTTTCACATCATTAAAAATGTGTTACTCGATCCAGCATTGCCTCTCACTAATGCTGTTCAGCAGGAGATGCCTGAGTTCGAAGAAGCAAAGAGAAAGAAAAGACATACATTTAGAGGAAGACTTAAATAGCCGCAGAAATATGGTAACCCCATCTTAGAAGGTTGTGTTCTGCCTGTCTGCAGGTCCTTTAGGGTTGCCACTGTGCCCTGAGCTATGGTGCTGTATCTGGAACTTTTTAAAGGAAACTGCTCTGAGGATTTATGTAAATGCCGTTTTAGCATCGCCCCTGTCCCTGGACCAGTCAGTTCTTATAGACCAAGGAAGAAGTTAAAAAACTTGGTATGGTCTCATTTAGGCTGCCAAGCCTCCAGCCCTCACCCCCCACCTCACGGTGCCAGCATTATTGCTCACACAATTAGAGATGGCTGCCTGTGAGAGGCTCCCTGCAGCAGCCACACTCTGAAGTCCATTCGTTTCCTCTTGCCCAGCACGCCAGCTCCTGGCTCATTTCAGCTTTCATTAGCCTCTGCAGCTCCTGGGTGTGAAGGTGCAGCTCACCTAATCTCAACCATTCTGGAGTGCAAAATAAAACGCCCCTGTATTCGAGCCCCTGGCCTTGTCCCTCACGTATTTAACTAGGGGCTGAAAAACTTTGTTTCTATTTGCAGCTCAGTCCCATCAGGAGGGAATCATCCAAACTCCACTGTTCTCTGTCCTGAACTTGCTTTCTGTGAAAGGCAATGGGATCTACTCCAGCCCACCCCCATGTCCTTGGGGATAATGCATTAGGAAATAGGCAGTAGCCTGTTTGGGAGTCAAGTTGGACTGATCCCTTGGGTACATGCTTGATAGAGATGATTGTAAAGACACGTTTTTGGTGAATGGACATTGTTACCCTCCAATTGCTTTAAATCAGTGCTTCAGAGACTGATGTGAATATGTGCATCATATATTATACATTGGTTTACATTTAAAAAAAAAGTTTCCTATAACAATAATGACTAACTTCTGACATGGATGGCTCCAGAAGGACACACAATGTGTTGAGGGACCTTCTCCCCCTAGCTCCAGGTCTACGTTCCACAGGCAGGCTCTTCCATGCTGGCACAGGGGCCATCAGCAGCTCCCAGCTTCTACCCATTCCACTTAGAAGAGGACTTTCTTCTCTAATAATTCTAGCTGGTGGCCTGGGACGGCATTTCTGCATGCTGGTTCAACAGTGCGCCCACCCTTGGCCAATCACAGGGGTGAGGGAGACGCGGTACAATTCCCATGGGCCAGACTAGGCCCCTAGCTCATCTCTGAAACCACAGTGGGGTCAGTCTCACCCTGTGCACATGGGGGAGAGGTTTCCAAAAGAAAACTGGAGTGTTTTCTCCAGGAAAGGAGGGATGGATGCTGGGCAGGGAAGAATGAGAGCCGTCCATTCCAATGTATGAGGAAGTCAGGCCCTGAGCTCCTCAGAGCTGCAGCAGGCACAGGGGTGCTTCACCGTATGCCTTCAAAGTTAGAGAAGGGAAGGCCAAAGTTCATTCAGTTTCCACAGCATATTTTACGGGAGAGGAAACTGAGTTAATCAGTGGCAGGGTAACATGATATAAGGTTTGGCATGTAGTACATGATCAATAAGTGGTAGTGAGTGTTGTTTTTCGTCATCTGGATGCCTTTTTACCTATGCATACGTTGTCACATGCATTATGCTTACAACAGAATACGGAATGTTTTAATTGTGTGGCTTTTTTCCATAAACAAATTCCATATTTGCAATGAGGTGTCCAAGGATGGAGAAGTCCAGTAAAATGGGAAACAGAAGGGATCAAATGATGGCCTTTTAGCTCCAAAGGAAGAAACCTATTCCAGTTTGTAACCGTTGGGGAATTTGATGTAATTATGAATTCCAAAAATATAATTGGATCATGCTTGTAAACTAATCTGTTAATCTGGGTATGATTAAGTTATGATTAGGGTGTTGACTGGGCCACGTCAGTAGGGCGTTGAGCCCCACCCCTTGGTGGGTAGGGGAATCGAATATAAAAGGCAAGGCAAAGAACAGAGTTGAAGCAGTCTTTTGAAAAGCAGTTTTGATGTTGGAAAGAAGGCCCCAGGAGAAGAGAAGTGAGCCGTTCGTCTGATGGTCTATAGTTGACCTTGTGGAGGAAACAGGAGCTAAGCCTGGAGAGAAACACAGCCCTGGGAAGAGAGGAACCCCAGAAGCCTGAACCCTGGCAAATGCCGGCAGCTGTCTTGCTCTAACATGTGGCAATGAACTTTGGTGAGGGAAGAAACTTAATGCTTTATGGCCTGGTATCTGTGGACTTCTACCCCAAATAAATACCCTTTATAAAGACCAACCCATTTTTGGTATTTCACATTAGCACCCCTTTGGCTGACTAATACACAGTTGAAGGAGGAGGCTGGAAATAAATGAGGGTTATAGTCAAGGGAAAAAAATATATTTTCCCCCATCTGGAAAGGTGTCTGTTGTGCAAGAAATGGTCCCCATTCTCTCTGACTGAGAATAAAATCATCCCACAGGAACATAGGCCTGCCTGTCTCTTCCTAGAAAATATGAGAGAGAGTGGAAGGATGCAAGCTTTTGAAATTAATAAATGGAAGCTGAGCCCAGGGACCTGTGTCTTTTCAGGTCCCTGGTAGCTTTTTACTTAAGGGCAGCAGATGTTTCTGGTTGGACTTGAGTTTTGTAATTAATTTTGAAGACTAACTCCATGAAGCTTGGAGGAAGAACTCTTTGCAGGTGAGATAAACCTGGAACTGCTGTTTAGATTTATAAAATGGCTACTTTTTGTGTGTTTATTATTGGTCAAGCAGATTTCTAAAACCTCTCTTGTCTCAACATCTTCCCTTCCCACATGTATCCAGGCTGGCAAAGGTAGTAGTAGCATCTGGGAGTTGAGGGCTGGGGGTTGGGATGAAAGAATTCATTTATTCATGTCATCTGTGTGGAACATGCCTTCTAAGTAGGGCTGTTGTGAAGCAAGTGAGGAGCCTAGGCTGTGAAAGTGAAGGAGGCACCCACTGCCCCTGAGAGCGAGTGCACCCTTCAATTTTGTGCCCTGACAGCCTTGCTTGACTTACTCTAGACCCAACCCTGCTTTTAAGGGACAAGTTATGTGTAAAGTGTTGGGAATACAAAGATAACTGAGATATGGTCTCTGATGCCAGTGAGTCCCTGCCTGGACTGTCCATGAAAGGCCAGGGAAAGCCTTGAGGAGTGTTAGGTCTGCCTGAAGCTTACGGAGAAAGGATATAAAATAGGGAAACTCGCTGTTTGAGGATTCTTAAAGGCTCAGGATTGGGGCTGAAGTTGGTGGAGAGGAGCACAGATGAGAAAGGCAGCCATCTGGAGACCCCCATGCTCTCTGTCACAGCCCACCTTTCACCTCCTCCACGGCTGCGCAGCAGCTCCGTCCTGGGAGAGAAAATGGAAAGACTGTGGAAACTGCCGTCACTTCCCCACTGCCCTCAGGGAGCAGGAAAGCAGTTATGCCACGCTGGGTCACCAGGCAGGCCCTGGATTTCTGTTCTTCTATGTTAATTAGAAAGCAGAATCTTAAGAGCCAATTTTGACTAAGAACCCTGTCTCCAATTTTCTCCTGGCCCTGATTGTGAAAGGCCCGATCAATATTAAATCTAATTTACAATGATGGCCCCCACGAAGCTGGCAAATGTTATGTCAACAGACCGTAATGACTTTGGCTCCCTGACACACTTGTTAGCTGTGGCCGCATCTGCCACTATCACTCTCTTAACCGCTTCCACCTCCAATAACACATGTGCAATAACGTCCCAAGTTCGTGTGCCTTCCTTCCATCAAGAGAGGCCCCAGTCCTGTCAATCCTTGTTGCCTCATTGCTATAGGATGAACTCCAGAAACGGAGGAGAGCACAATGAATCCCCACACCCCCCCCACAACTGATGACCCAAAGAGAGAAATAATTGCTACTCAGTTTTAATAATGGCAAATTTTATGAAATTTCCATAAAGACAATTCGGAAAGGAGTATGGGAATTATTTCTCCACAGGGATCCCAAGTGGTTTGCATTGTTTCATAATGTTTATGTTATTACAATTCCATGTAGTTTGCATTTGCATCCCCTTGTCTCCAGGGCAAGTTCTTGCAACTAATTTGTGAGGCAATGAATAAGAGTTGTACTAACAGCAAGCCTCCATTCCGCAGGATTCCAGTCTTTCTCCATCTCACAGGAGATGGGGGAGCAGGTCTGCTGGAGAGAGGCAGAAATGTCCAGAATTGTCTCTGAATGCCCAGAGGCAGTTACCACACATCTCCTGCTAAAACACTTCCTGAGCGTCTACTGTTTGTGAGAAAAAGTCCAAACTCCTTACCTCTTATCTCTCTGCTCCCTTCAGACAGCAGCTCCCATTCTCTGCTCCAGCTAAAGAGGCAGCCCCTCAGTCCAGGTGTCAAGCTTCCTCCAACCCAGGGCATATTCCAAATCCATCTGCAAGATAGTTTCTCTGGTCCTTCCCAAGTTATACTTGTTTGCCCTTCAGACAGCATCTCTGCTTTGTCTCGACTGCAACTTGATATTTGTTGGTGTGTCTGTTTGATTAATGTCTTCTTTGTTAAAATGTAAACTTGCTGAGGGCAGGGGTCTTGCCTGTCTTAGCTCATTAGTTTATCATGCACAGTCTAGAAGTTGAGTATGATATCATAGCAGAACACTCTGCTGAAAGAGAAAACCACAAGCTCTTTATTAAAGTACTGGTTTGGCTGCTGTAACAAAGGAGAAAATAATAGTGAACTAGAACAAAGGAGCGGTTTATTTCTGTCTGAGCTTCAGGTGATTTGGGGTACTCCACAGTGTCTCGGAACTAGGCTCCTACTATCATAAGTACCTACTACATCCCAGGTATTGTTCTAGGCCTTCAAGATGCAAAAACCCAACAGAACAGAAGAAATCCCTGCCATCACGGAGTTTATATTCTAGTAGGAGAGAGAGGCGATTGAACATGATAAAAATTAACACTTGCATACCTTGGAATAAATGCTCCCCAATGTAACAGTTAGACTCATTTATAATTTCTCTACACAGGACTCTTCTGCCCCTTTAATGTGAACCTATGTTTAGCACTATATTTGTTAAATATATGTCCCAGAGACTTAAATCTTTGGTCTGTTCATATGCCAGTTGAGCCCTGAATCTCAGCAGAGTTGCAACACCTACTCTCCAGTTCATCGAACTCACCCAGCACAACTAACAAAAGGATGATGATGGACAATGCCCATCCCCCCAAAAAAACAGAGAGTATCTTCACCTGCAAGCAAGACAGTTCCATCTGTCTGCCCTATGGGATCTAAGATCCTTTTCAATGGAAGCAGAGTGGGCATCACCATCCCCAAATCCTAAAGATTGAAGACTGAACAAACATAAGGGGGAATGCAACTGTGGACTAAAGTAGACTTATTATTATTCTAGCATGCCATTTATATAAAGGCAGTAGCACCAGAGGTTCTGAGGGAAGAGAGAGGGAAGAATTGTGCAACATGGGGCATTTTTTTGGACATTGGAATTGTCCTGCATGACACTGCAGTGACAGATACAGGCCATTATACATTCTGTCAAAAACCTATAAAGTTGTGTGGTGCAAAGTGTAAACTATAATGTAAGTGGTAAGTGCTGTGGGGAAAATAAAGCATGGGTGGAAGTAGGAAGAATTGAGGGGGAGTGGATGCTGTTGAAATTTTAGACCAGGTGGTCAGAGACTATCTCACCGGCAAGGTGGTATTTGTGTTAAGACCTGGAGAGATTGAGGGAGTGAGCCACATTAATATTGTGGGGAAGAGTGTTCGGCAGGTACAAAGGCCCTGTGGCAAAAATGTGTCAGCTTGTCTGGGAACAGCAAAGAGGCCAGTATGGCTAGAACAGGGTGATCGGTGGGAGAGGAGTAGGAGATGAGGCCAGAGAGGTGATGCAAGACCAGATCATATAGGGCCTCATGGTCCATTGTAGGGGCCTCGTTTTTTCACTCTGCTTTCCTCACTCATGACTTGCATCTTGCAGTCTAAGAGCTGCCCTAGCTACTAGCATTCTAGTCGGTGACAGGAGCAGGAGAGGGGTTAGGTATGACCCTTTCCTTCATGATACAACCTGGAAGTTGAGCTCATTATTTCCTCTCATATCCCATTAGCCAGAATGAGTCACATGGTCACACCCACCTGCAAGGAAAGCTGGAAAGCGAGTCTCATTCTTGGTGGCCAGGTGGCCATATAAAACTCAGGGATTCTAGCACTAATGGAAGAAGGGGAGAGGTGATTTCAGAGGATGGTAACAGCCTCTGTCACAAATCTGTTCTTTGAAAAAGGAAAACATGAAATCCGAAAGCTGACTTGCCCTAATAATTGGAAACAGTTTTCAATTAAGGGGAACTACATTGCAAATCTCATAGCCATAAAGTTCTTTATTTTTAGGTATGTACTGAAAATCTTTTCTTGCCCTATTATTAAAGTTATGTTTATGACCCAATGCACTAAACAAAAAGTCTTATCAGCTTGACCAATTAACAAGGAGAAAGACCCGAGTAAGGTTAAGTTTAGCTATATTCCCTCCTCTCTCATAAGCAAGAATTTTCTCTTTTATATTTCCTGGTACACAATGTAAAAAAGAGAGGAATTCTCTTGGTGAGCACCACAGAGCCTGCCTAAAGAATCTGTATAGCCATCAAGTTATGTGAAGCATGTCTGACTTAAAAAAAAAGACTAGCCTAGAAAATAGCTGTAGTTCATAAATTAAACTTGTTAATCACTTTCAGAAATAAATAAATGAGCAATGAACTTATGAGGCCATTTAGAGAAAGGCTCTTTTGTTCTCTAACACTATACATACCTTAGTTCAGTTTCTGGTATTTGAGATAGAAACCCTCTCATTGGCTTTCTGTCTGCATTGTTTTTTTTAATTTAATTTAATTTATTTATTTTTTAGGTGCATTCACTATCCCCAAACCAAACCATCACTAGAAATATGTGGTATTCTTTGAGATATTAGTGTTGAATGAATGAATGAACTCTGATAAGCTGCCTTGTTTTCTAAGTGTTAGAACCTCAGAGTTGGAAAGAAGCTTAAAGATCAGGCAGGCAGCTCGTAACTCTGCAGAACACCTGCCTAGCTTGACCACCTTCAGGCACAGGACACTCACCAGCGTCCACAATGGGCTGTTCCATCATCATACAGCACAGGTGATTAGAACTCTCTTCTTTTCTTGAACCACTTTCTGTTTTCTTCAACTGATTCAAGTTTTACTTGGTCGGACGAACACCAGGTATGTTTAATCACTTTTTTATGTGAGAACTTTTCCCCTGAGAAAGGGAGGGGAAATTCAGAGTCGGTACCTCCAAATTCTTATAGCACCATAGTGATCGGAGAGTTTTGGAACTGAGGCTTTCCTACTTTGGACAACAGATCAACTCCACCAGGCCACCTTTGAAAATGAAACAAGGCAGATTAGTTGCTTAGAATTTTGTCAACTTTCTGTCTGTCTTTGGGTTAGTCACCTAATAATAATAGTTAATAATTGCTACTGATTATAGAATAAGTAGTAAGATAGGAATTGTGCTCAGCAATTTACATACATTTTTATTTAATCCTATAAATACTATTGGTGGGTACTGCTATAATCTTCATTTTATAGATGAGAAAACTGAAGTTCAGAGAAGTTAACTGTCTCTGTGATATCACGTCTATGTTTTTAACCCCAGACACTGAGCTCCCTCCCTTTGTCTACTCATCAAACAATGAATAACCCTCATAATCAAGGATGCTCAAGGTGAGGTGGCCAGTCTGCATCCTGAACATCACCCAGACCTAGTAAAGGCAAATGAAAGGCTTGAACAGTGGTTATCAGCAGGAAGTAGGAGAAAGCCTAAGCAGGAGGTCAGTGAAGGCTGCTGTGGTCAAGATGCAGTAATGGTGAGTGCCCCAAGAAACCAGTAGCTTTGTTTATCATGAAGATCTGGCAGCTGGTAAAAGACAGGGGCTAGGGAGCAGATGTGGCTCAAGCAGTTGAGTGCCCACCTCCCACATGGGAGGTCTTGGGTTCGGTTCCTGATGCCTCCCAAAGAAAACAAACAGCGAGCAAAAACAATGAGTAGACAATAAACAAAAACAACGAGCAGACAATGGGCAAAAAAAAATGAGCAGACAAAAAACGAGCAAATGAAGAACAAAAAGACAAGGGAGCCAACTCAAGGGAGCTGATTTAAAAAAAAAAAAAAAAAAAAGACGGGCAAAGAATTATGTTCTCAAGAGGACATAAGTGTGGAAGAGATTATAGTGCTCTCCTTGCCATATCAATTCAAAATAAAAACAAAAGGAAACACTAAAAATAAATGTCAAGAAATTCAACAAAGTTTTGCTTTTCTCCATGCCTGAAAACAACTAGCAGAACACTTGATGCCTGGTGGGTACTCAGTAAAGATGAGGTGCATTTCTTGACTTACTACAGGAATCACAGAATGAGGAGGTTGTGGTAGGGGAACTTTGCCAAAGGAAACAAGACAAGATAGGAACTCAGATTCTGTAACTGGGATTTAGGGATGACCTGTATTTGTAGAGATCTTTGGGCACTGAGAGCTGCATTGGCCACAGAGTCCAAAAGTGAGATTGGACTTACAGAATGGTTGGGTGGCTTCATCGTGGGAGCTTGGAGGGTTTAAAAATCCTGGAAGACAAGCAGACCTTTGGATGTTGATCCAGATGACTCTGTAGTTAGCTGGAGGGAGGACCTGATTTCATTGATCCTAACATGCCATAGATTATAAGGCATTGTTTTTTTTTTTTTTTTTTACTTAAGAGCAGCTTTTTAGAAAAGAAGGCAACACTATAATCAAGGTACACCCTGATTGTTAGGCACTTCAAGAATTCTGAAATGTTAAAATTTAAAAACAAAAGTAAGTTTGAGGGTCCAGTAAATATAGTACTAGAGCCCTATCCCCCGCTACATAGTGAATGATTGGGACCAGAACTTAAAAAAAAGTGGGGTAGAAAGAGGCCTGCTTATTGAGTGTAGTGGAAAAAGGAACCAAATGAAACCAACTCACCCTTTATCATTGTTCATTAACAAAATTCATGAACAGATAATAAATAAATGAAAATAATATCAAACGCAACAGCAAACAGGAAAATACAAATTAAAATAAAATAAGACACCATTTCCATACTTAAGACAAAACTTCAATGCTTTGCTGTGGGAAATAAGGAAGTAATAATGGTGGTAATGAAAACTGGTACAAACACTTTGGAGAGCAGTTAAGCAATATCTAGTAGAGCTGAAACTGAAAGTTGAATGTTCAATCCAGAGATACAAATTCTAGGTATATATGCTAAGGGAACTCTCATATATGACAGAAGGAGACATTATAAAAATGCTCATTGAAGGATAGTTTATGATACTGTAAGGTGTAAACCAACAGAAATGTTCATCAGATGAAAAGTAAAATTAAAATACTTATATATTTGTACAATGATATATTTATACAATAAAATACTTTCAATGCATTGAAATTAAATGAATTAAAGCAACATGGGTACATTTTTAAAAACATAATATTGAGCACATAAAAGCAAGTTGAAGAATGATTTGTTGAGTTTGAAACTCTTTATGTAGAAATCTAAGAACATGCAAACGTATTAAGGTGTCTGCCTACTTTGCTGCTGTTTAACAGAGCAGGGCAGGCTTCTCACAATTTTGGACCTTTTTCAAAAGTGGGGCTATCCTTTCAGATCACTGTATCAGTGTATGCACAATTGCATTAGGTTGTTTAAGGTGACAAAACTGAGTGAATGCTTAGAAGGTGTGGTAGTTTGGCATTGTTTATGAATTCCAAAAATAGATATTGGATTGTATTTTCAAACTGGTCTGTTCCTCTGGGTGTATTAGTTTGTATTAGACTCAGAGATTTTACTTCCCCAGAGATTGGGGAAAGTGTGACCATTACCCCAGTGTTCTTGGAGGGTGAGGCCTGGAGCTCAGTCACCACCCAGATGCTTGATGAGGGTAGAACCAGGAAAATGGCCATTGGGCAGGCCTGTGGAAAGGGTGGGCCCCCATGAGGACCCAGGAGAAGAAACCATCTTCTTAAGAATGGCTCTCAGACTTTGACACCTAAAGAAGTATGCCCTGCAGGTTTATAGAACTGTAGGGGACTCATGATTCCTTTTCCCTCCCGATTTCTCCTTATGGTAACGCAAATGTTTATTCTTTGTCTGTCCCTTTGTATATTGGAAGCGGTTAAATGTTTTTTTTTTTTTTTTAAAGATTTTATTTATTTATTCATTTATCCCCCCCTTGCTGCTTGTGCTCGCCGGGTCAGCCAACCATGCCGTGCGGGCAGGCCTGTTTTCACCAGGAGGCCCCGGAAACCGAACCCGGGGCCTCCCATATGGTAAACGGGAGCCCCACTGATTGAGCCACAGCCGTTTTATAAGTTTCAGAGGTCTACAGCCAGACAGGACTTTGCCTCAAGACAAACTGTATTTCTTTAAACTGATTGTGATATGATTTTGTACTTAGCATTGTTACTGATTTAAGGTTGTTTTTGAATATTGTAATGTCTTTTTGTAATTCACAGGGTGGAGCATGGCAGTTTGGTATTGTTTATAAATTCCAAAAATAGATACTGGATTGTATTTGTAAACTGATCTGTTCCTCTGGGTATAATAAATTGTATTAGATTCAGAGGTTTTACTTTTACTTTATTAAATCAAGATTAGGGCTTTTATTTGACTGTGTCGTTAGGGCCCCTCGGCCTGAGTCCCCGCCCCCCTCTCCCCACCTTTGTGGGCTATATAAACAGGTGCTCAATCAAAGACAGGGAAGTTAACACATGGAGAAGTAGAACACAGAGAGTTTAGTTTTGGACGCTGGAGCCCTGGGGAGAGCCGAGCCATTAGCCTGATAGTTTGCAGCTGAAGAGAAAGAAATGCGCCTGGGGAGAGAGATGAGGCTTATGCCAGCCTACAGGTGAGATCAGAAGAAGCTGGGACCATGGAGCCTTAGGAGGAAGAGGAAGGCTGGACCCTTGCAGAGACCAGCAACCATCTTGCTCCAGCACGTGGCAACAGACTTTGGTGAGGGAAGTAACTTACTCTTTATGGCCTTGGGACTGTAAGCTTCCACCCCAAATAAATACCCTTTATAAATGCCAACAGATTTCTGGTATTTTATATCAGCACCCCTCTGGCTGACTAATACAGAAGGCATATGGAGTTTCAGCCCATTTTAATAGGCTGTGCCTTTCCCAAAAGCTGTGGTTTCCCGAGTAGGAATCACTGACAAAAATTTTCCATTCCTAAATTTCCAAAGGGCGTGAGGAGGGAGGGTGACATGGGAATAGGAGGTTGAAATGAGAAAGTTAAACTTTACCAAAAGGGCATGGCCATTACCACCACTTGCATTTTATCTCAAACCTAAAATAAACATTTTAGTCAAATGGAAATTATGTCACTGGAAATATCACTCTTTTGACCTGATCCTGTTGCTAAGTTTACTTCAGACTAGAAAATTGCAAGCAGATTATTGGCATATGCCCTTGAGACCTTAAACTACAAACAGAAAGCTTAACCACTAGCATAATACTGTATTACATTTTCATTTCACATGGTTCAGTTTTCTTAATAAGCAATAGCATAAATTTCAATTATTGTAAAACTAACTTCTGAGTGGGCTGGAAACACATACCTCTGCAAGAAAATGTGGATGTAATCATTGTTAGCATGAAGGAGGACTTCAAGCTCTTCTGTGTGCAGAAAGTTGCCTTTCTTTCAGAGATTTAAATTTGAGCTGCTTTCCCTCTTTTCTAATGAGAGAAATTTAAATCTTATTATTGAAATAGGGGAACTAAACTTGGGATCATGTCATAGTCGATGATTGGGCATGTGTGAGAGATGCCAGGGTGGGGGTAGCAGCTTTTGATTCAGCGGGGTTAGACCCTTGCTTGAAGTTGAGTATTTTATTCTATTTTTAGTGTGTTGGAGAACATACTCATCAAAAGGGTCTCTGAGTATCTGCAGTAAAGTTTACCTCAAAAGCAGTACACGAAGGTAAGACAAGGCATTATGGAGAGGGTGCTTTTAGGTCCTTGTATTACAAAAGCCACAAAAGAACAAGCAAGACTTTCAGCAACAAACCAAGGACCTTCTGGAACTGCATTTTTTAATTAAGAGAGAGGAGCAAAGGAGCAAAATGTACTTGGGGAAGAAGAGAGAATGGAAAGAATAGAGAAGATGTGCATGAGCTGTTGCCAGTACAGATAAAGAACAGTTATTAGGGTTTTGTACTTTTAAGTTATGAGCAAAAGTCTCTAAAACTACAAAATCTCTTTTACTCACTCTTTTTGAAAGTGCAATCAGGTGTCTGTTTTTGCTGATTAACATCACAAGCATCTTACATTTCACAAGTCCCTAAAAGTCTTCCTTAATTCACAGTAAGATAAGACAGACACACAAGGTATTTTTGATAGGGATTCAAAGAACCTGAGCACTGATTCAAAACACAACGAGCTTAGGCAGAACGCTGGGCTACAATATCAATTATCCTCCCTCAATAGCATTTCTGCCCCCTTTCTGTGTGCCTTTTTGGAATAAGAATGTACGATGCCCTTATTAATCCTACGGAATTACTTTTTCCTGCTCCTCAGGAAATCTAGCAAATGCAGACAGTTTCAGCGAGTTAACAAAAAAAATCTAATTTCCACTTGAGCAGCTCTGAGGTTAGGTCAGCAGAAAAAAAACACAAAACTGCAGTAGCTTGTGTTGATGAATATTTTATAAGCTCTACCATCTAATAAAAGATATATTTTAAAATGCGTAGTATACTGGTTAAGAAAATGCCCTATTATTTAATTTTCATATAGATAAAAGTTGAGTTTTGGGTGTAATGAAAGATGAACCAGACCACAGAAAAGCTCTATTTCAGGTCTTTAGACTTCTTTCGTTCTGTTCAACATAGATCTTCCATCATGGCTCCAACTGCAGACTTGTACAATCAATGAGGCAACGGGGTGATTACAGAGCTTGACCCATATGGAGATTATTTAGTGGCCTCAATGGACAAGAGAAATCTTTAAAAAGCTTCTAATTAGCATACCCAATGAAATTGCAAACCTCATTATTTGAATCAGGGCTCAAAAAGACCAGGCTAATACAATCCCCAAATGACATCTTGACAGTATTTGTATCCTCTTACCCACAGAGCTCAGAATTACACTTGATTTATAATAATGTGGTGACTTGGAGTTGTGTATCCCAGAAAAACATGTTCTTCATCTTAATCCATTCCTATGTGTGTGAACCCATTGTCAATAGGACCTTGCAAAGATGCTATTTTTCATTAAGGTGTGGCCAACTGAATCAGGATGGGCCTTAGTCCTATAGGTGGAGGCCTTATTATAGAGAAGGCCAGAGAGAAAGCCATGGGATGCTAGCAGCTGGAAGTCAACAGGACTGGGAAGAGAAAGGAGAAGATGCCGCCATGTGCCATTTTTTCTAATAAAGCCATAGCTTTTAGATATATCTAGTGGAAAGACGATAAACACTCATTAAAGAAATTAAAATACTTATTTTGCAGTCAGCTGCATATTCCTCTGGCCCTCATGAGGAGCCACATGGGAAATTTTCTAGCCAGTGGAATTGTGGGAGGTGTGGTAGAAATCATTCTGGGTTAGGAGTTAGGCATTCTGTGTTCTAGTGCCAGCTCCAGCCCTCACTAGCTGTATGACCTTGTCAAATCACTTCACCTCACTCAGACTTAGTGACTTATTCTTTAAAGTGATGATTGTAATATTTGCTCTCTCTCCTTGTGGAGTTGTGCTGAGGAACAAATGTGATAATGTACCTGAAAGCTCTTGGAAGCCTTTCAAGTGTTATGTAAATGAAAGGTGGTAATTAAAAACCTCCAGAGAAGGGCAGCCTATCTCAGTCATCAATTATCATGTTTTCTTTCTTGTCAGGAAACCTATATTTTTCATGCTTCTTGAGGGTATGGATAGCTCTGTGCTAAATTTTTGTTTAGGAAATGTGTGAAGAAAAGGATCATCTTGATAGCTCAAAACCTATTTATGATAAGAAATAACCACATATAAAGGCAGATGCATTCTTATGTGAAATTGTAAAAATTCATACCTCCATTTATTCATTTTTATAATAATTAAAAGAAGATGGGATATTTAACTAGCACAATACACATGAATCCTGACTTTTGAAATAAGGAAGTGGGATTATAAGAATTGACTTACTACCTGGGAAAACAGAAAAAAGACTGGGAAAAGAAAACCTGAAAAGTGTGAATATCAAAAAGGTGGTATGTTTCCAAACTTTGGCAACTTGGGTGTGGGGATACATAAGGGTGATTTAACTGCATTCTTTGCACACATTATATTTCTGATTAAATTAAGTTATTATACTGGATGAAAGCCAAAATTAGATTAAGGAGAAGAGTTACTTCCAAGATGGCAGGATGGCTAAGAGGAATGTCTTAGGCTTTCATATCAGGAAGACCTGGGCTAGAATTCCGACTGCTAATTACAAGGAATAAACCTCTCTGAGTTTCTGTTTCTACTTCTGCATGTTAACCACCCAACATTCTAGGCATTATGTTACTAGACAGACTAACAATAGACCCTAGAGTAATGAAGACCTAGTCAATGTAGCATCCATGTTTAACTGCCATAGATAGAGGCTCTAAATCCTTCCTCACTCAACCTTTTAGCACAGATAAATAGGGACGTGAACTAGTTTGAGTTTTACCTCTTCATGTTTTGCTTGCCAGAGGTGCCCAAGGAAAGCAAACTGGACTGTTGGGGGTGGGGCTGAGGGTGGGGTTGAGGAGTGAAGAGGTTGGTTGAAGTACAAGGCAGCACCCCCATATTCAAGATTTGATAGGAAGGAAATACAGAGGTCACCATTTTAAGCGTGTGGAGATGTGTTGAATTATAGTCTAAAATGGCTGGGAGAGTTAGCTCTGTCAAAGATATCATGGCGCTAGTGTTAAAGCAGTGGGTGTCTTAACTGGCACCAAGGAGTCCATGTGTGCCAAGAAAGCGTCAGGGAGTACGACCTTTGATTCATGGCTGCCCGAAACTCATCAAAAGTTTGACGTAAGGAATAGTGTTTATGAGAGTTGGCCGAGAGTCTAAATTCTACAATCTATTCTTGGATTTAAGCTGGGCTATCAGAGAGCCTTGTGCCCAAACCAGTTGGTTCCTCATGAAGTTTGCTTTTACTGAGCTGGGTTTAGGGTCTTAACATACACCTCTCTTGAGGAAGGTGAAAAGACATGATCCCATGAAACACGTTGTTATATTTGTGGAAGGGATTTTGTTCTTTCCAGTGGTCAGTTTGAGTATATAATATGAGTAGAAAGAGTTTTCTAATAATTAGGTATAATCATGTTCTTCTCCTACACAGTAATCTTTACTGGCTCTAGATTAACTGAAGAACCAAACCGACATTTCTTTTCATGGCCCTTCTTGAAGCGGCCTCGTAGACTCTGCCTCACCTCTTCCTTCTAACCTCCTGAACCTCTGCTCCAGCAATACCGAGTATGCCATGCTTTTGCAAATGCTGTTCCTTCAGCCGGCAGTACCCTTCCCACATTTGTCATTTTGAATCACTCACTGTTAAAGCCTCAAGTCAAATGTTAATCTTCTATAAGATTTTGACTCCCCCAATTTGACTTCATAGCTTTCCTGTTTGCTTAAATCCCTATTCAAGCAATGCCGTTATTGTTTTGTAACTGCCTTTTTTGTAGTGCTTCATTTTGTCCATCTGTCTCCACCTGTCAACTGTAAGCTCCTGGAAGGCAGGGTTGGTTTCCTTTTTACATGGTCAGTCCAGGGCTCAGGGCAGTGCCTGTCTGTTCTCACTTTAACATTCCCCTTCTCTCTGTTGCATGTTGCCACCTTCCCCTCTTTTTCTTCTTGTCCTCCTCTTAAAAATGGCTTGTTAATGATCTGAGTTAAGTGCAGGGAATAGTTGGAAGACCAGTTCTGACATATTCTGAACCCTTTTTTTAGAAGAGGGTACAGCACGCTGATGGAAATACTCGTCCAAAAATTCACCTCCGTTCTGATTTTGTGTGACATTTCCCATCATGTAGAACATGATTAGCTGTCTTTTCAAGTGCTTCTTTAGGCCAAGTCTATTAATGAGATTTTGTTTGGTCCAGTGTGAGTCAGAGCCAAGCATGTTTGCTCACAGACGCACATTAGAGAAACAGGGTTTGACTGGTAAGTGGTAGTGCAATCTTTAAGGCTGAGGTAATTTTCCAAAGCCTATTTTCTTAGTGTTCAGCAAAGTGGAATGTAATTTTAATTTGCAAGAAGAACTTTGGCTTCCATGAAACATAACTATCAGCTTTTTCTCAGAGCATTTCTTTACAATGATGCCAGGGAGGTCAGAATGGAATAGTTCGAGATACAAACAAATTTAATAATAAAGAAGACCCAAAACAAATTAAAAACTTTGTCCTGAAATTTTTACAAAAGGGGGAGCAAAAAAGTTCAGCAAATTGTTCTAGTTTAATGATGTCCAAATATTCATTCAGTACTAATATGAGAGCAGAACATCACAGGAATGTACATTTAAAGGTATTATAAAGCCAATTTGAATAAAGTTTTAGCCCACCAAGCAGTCAAAGGAATCAAAGATATATATCTCCTTGCAGAAGTTACTTTATGTGGAAGATTCAAATTGGCAAAATTTTTTAATTGGTTCACTTCTACACTGCAACACATAAAAAGTTTATAGAGGCAACAATTCATTAGACACTGCAGCATCGGATCAAAGCATCAACTATTTATAATTCAGCCTGCCGTTCAGACATGTGGGCACATTAGAATGAGATATGAAAATTCACCAAGCTGGTAGATTTTCATTAACCATTCATTTCCTTTTGTAAAGTTGAGGAACATGCGAATAATTCTTTACTTACTATAAAATAGTAAGTTTAAGTAAGTACATGTGTTAGATGGCTTGACCCTAATTCAAATGAATGTACACTACAAGATAAATGTATATTACAATGTATAATACAATGTAACTTACGGACCATATGATTTCCCATTCCCTGCCCTCTTTTCTTTCCTTCCTCTAATCCTTTGGTCCTCTGAAATGTCAGCAGTAGGGTTCACAAAAGGATGGAAGATAGTATATTTCTCTCATTTCTTATTCTTCTCTGAGGATTTATTTCTAAGTACAGAGTTGGGAGGAGTAGTTTAAGGATAGTTAACCGTATATACAAATAGGAACAAAGGCTATATCTTCTGATGGTCTATGAAAACCAGGGTTTTAATTATATTTTGCAAATGGTAACAGAAACCAGATGCAAGGATGCTTGCTAAAGAGCAAGCTTGGGAACATGAATTTGTTGGCTCTTTCTCATTTTTTCTCTTTTCACATAGAGGAGAGTACAAAGGAAGTGGGGACTAGAATATGAAAATAGGTATTATAAAACAACAGACATTCACTAGCCCTTAGAAGCAGTATAACTTGTATTTAATAAACAGTTCACATGACCTCATGAGAGCTACTACTATAACACTTTCACCCTGTAGGGACAGTGGTCTAGGGTTTGGGACAAAGGGGATTGGTGCAATCGAGGCTGGTGGTACCATTAGCCTAATAGGACTGGAGGGATGAAGGTAAGGGAGTGTCTTAGCCTTAAGATGAATAGAAATTAGAGTCAGCATCTCCTTTAGATAATGTCAATATCAGTGGCCCACAGACTTCATCACATGACTCTTTCTTTTGACTGTAACAAGGGACTGTGGGGAGTGAAGATGGGGAGTGTGTGTGTGTGTGTGTGTGTATTGTTTCTCTACTGTATACCCTGCTTTGCAGCTGAAGCTTCTCAGGGAAGTGTCTGCCTGTGTCTAGCACATAATGCCATGAGATGTGCTACATCAAGAGATGTGATAAGAAGTGATGCAGTGGGGTCTAAAAGAGTCCTGCTACTTCTTGTCTTAGCCTACCCATTGTGGGGGCAAGATAGGGCATGAGGAGAATGGTCCCACTTTGCTAGCAGGTGCAGCAATTTGGAGGGTATTGTACATTATAGTTAAGGAAGACTATAATCATCATAATCGAAATAGCTATTGTTTATTGAACACCTACTACAGGCTGAGTCCTAGCTAGGAGTTTACATATAAGATCACATTAATATGTTGCATCTTTGGTACCACCCAGAGACATCAGTATTACAAACCGCACTTTTCTCTAAAGTGATTTTAAGTAACTGGTCTAAGGCATACAATGAGTATGGGGAAGTCAGGCTCCCAGCCCAAGACTGTCATCATCCTGCCCTCACAGTGCTGTAGCATTTGCTGGCAGTCACTGCCCATATTCCCTTGGCTGTCTTGGAAGTTACCTGCACAGAAGTTCCTTTACCCAGGGATGGCTTCCTGTATCTCTCTGCCTGAGCTCTGGCTACTGATATGTGTTCAGCTAGAACACAGGGCAGGCCAGATGTGAGAGGAGTTAATGTTCCCAGGGGCAACCCTCAACCATTGAAGCTTAGAAATTGGAAGATAAACATCCATTTCCTTGTCCCTCAGCAATTCTGAGGTGTTTTCTACACTGTCTCTCAGAGGGTGCCCAGTGGGACAGAGTCCCAGTTGTCTACAGAGTACTCAAGCATTAACCCACTCTTTTGTGGTCTTCCTTGCTTTCCTCTCTCTCTCCCCACTTGATCACAGTGTTTCCTGGGTTCACTTCCCAAATACTATCTTCACCCAAGACCTGATTTTAGGCTCTATGTTTGGAGAGCTCCAACCGTATACCCCATGGGTGGTCTTCCTTCTGCTGGTGAATGACAGGATTATGTGGTTTTTATAATGAAAAATTAAGCCACGAGAAAGATTCAATGTAGATGTCTGAAGGTACTGGGCAATTCTGAAACCTATGTGTCACTTTTGGGCACAGACAAAGCAGGGAGTTTTTAGAACTGGCATGGATATTTCCCCCCTTTCAATAAGGTGGCTATGTGGGAAAAGAAATACTTTCTCAAGTGTTCTCATGTGTCTGTAAAGCCAAAAGATTTCAGAATTAGGCCTTTGTGTTGACCGATAATGTGGGTGTATCTCAGGAGTAATAAAATAAAGTTTAAACCTGACCATGTGCCACATAAATGCCACCGCCCCCAAACCAACAAGACTGAATTAAAAATGATATGAAGAAAAATGGGCTTGTTACATCTCATTAAGGCTGTACTGCTAGATTTGCATTTTCGCTTAATACTCAAATGCTGCCACATTATAGCTGAGTCATGACTTCAACTTCCTTTAACACATCACAATAAGATCAAGTAAACAGACATCTAAAATACCAGGCAAGCATTAATGAGAGTCTGAAAATGGGGCAGGTGGTCAGCGAGGCCTTACCTATGGAGTTAAGTGCCTTTCTTTGAATTTGTCACATTTATTAAACAGAGTAAATTCAAGTGGTATTTCATTAGATGGGATAAATAGGTATTTTTGTAAGGGAGAAAAATTGTTGAAAAAAGAAAAATAAAAAACACGGGCATATAGAAATGACACAAGGGGTCCTGCCGATAATGAAAAGAGAAACAACTTCTTCCCTGACTCCTAGTTTTCTATCATTATCAGAGCAGGTATATTGCCAGCATTCAGCATTGTATTTAGTCTGCCAAATAGGACTCATCCTCTACTGATGAGATAATAGCTCATTTACACCCCAGATTATAAACGCAGTTTAGAATCAGCCTTTCCCTCTCAATTTGCTTCCTTCTTCCAATATTATCAGACTCACAGTTAGTTATAAAGGAGATTTATGGTTTTAAAACATCATCTTATTTTCTTCCTTTCTACTAACGAGTTGTATAAAATAAGTATGATTTTCCTAATATTCATTTTGAATGTCAGAAATATACAATTTAGCAAGGAGCATCAATGCACTATTAATGCTGCAATTTAGTGACAAAACACCTCTCAGTTTTCAAGTGCCTCTTGCTATATTTCTTCATTTCAAAGGATTTATTGTATTATTTCCTTGCCTGTAATGGCTGGGTCCTAGTGTAATAGGCTTATTTTGATATTTTCCCCACGGTTTAAGTTATTTCAATAACAGCTAACTCTACCTTTGAGTGATGCTCAGCAAACAGGAAAACAGTGGGTGTCCCATTTTGCCTTTTCCTTCTCAGCACTTTCTAGGGACCATTTCATCATTTGACAACTTTGTGTGATAACCGAATACTGACTTTGAAGAGAGACCTTCTTCCCTCGTCTCAGGAAAACTGTGTCTCCTGGGCCATCCACCCATTTAAAAACAATGGCAAACGACTTATACCACAAAAGCCTGAGCGTCACAGATGCACAGATGTAACTGTCAGGAATGAAATGGATCAGAAACATGTTGTGGACCACGAGCCCAACTCTCAGGATTAGACAATCAAGCAGAAAGTGGTTAGGAGTATTCGTTAATTCAGAAATTGGGTATATGTGAAGGATAAACATGGTTTTCTAGAATTCCCACTTCTTTGTTGTCTCCCAAATATCTTACTCATAGCCCTGTGAATCTCATAGGATTTTCACTAATATGTGATATTAAAAATCAAAGATACAGTCAACTTTGATTCAGCCATTTGTAACTGGCAAATAGATTCAGGGGTTCGATACAGGTACATCTTTTCTGGGCTTACTTAGAGGTGGGGCAGGGAAATGTTAAATGTGGTTCCTAAAGAAACATTTGAAGATGGAAGCAACCCACATGTCAATCAACCAACGAGTGGATAAACAAAATGTGGTATATACATGCAATGGAATATTATTCAGCTATAAAAGGGAATGAAGTTCTGATATGGGTGAACTTTGACGACATCATGTTGAGTGAGATAAGTTAGATGCAAAAGGATAAATAGTGTATGAGCTCACTTATATGATATAATAAGAATATACAAATTCATAGAGTCAGAAATTAGAAAACAAATTACCAGGGGCAGAGGTGGAGGTAGAGGATGAGGAGCTAATGCTTAATTGGTTAAGAGTTTTTGTTTGGGGTAACGGAAAATTTTTGGTCTTAAGTGGTGTTGATGGTACTACAATGTTGTGACTATAATTAACAATCACTCAATTGTATACCTGAAAGTGGTTAAAATGGGAAATTTTATGTTCTATGTATGTCACCACAATAAAAATAAAAAAAGAAGCCCTGAAGAATTGAAGGTGGCTTTCCTTACTACCTGTCTTTAGGGGCTCTATGCTTATGTCCCTAGGAGTTTCAATGGGAGATGGGATCTGTGTACATCCATCTCAGGGAGGCCAAGTATAATAACCCAGCCCCTGTTGTGTTAGCAGACAACTAAGGCTCTTCATGTATCCAAAATTTAGAGAAATCACAATTCTCTACCCAACAAAATTGGATTTTTAAGGACCTTTTAAATAAATTAGACATTTATGGAAATTCTTTTTATTTGGGTCATATAATGTTGAGAACATATAAAGACAATTTTAATAAAGAGAAAAAAATTAAATACTAAATATCATTTCTCCACATTCAACTTGTTTTGTTTTGTTTTTCAACTTGTTTTTGAAATCAGTCATTGACTGAAAGCAACAGAATTCTCAGACACACTGGTCATGCCTTTGTCTGGCCTGGTGGCTCAGAGACATTCTTTAGTGGAACTGTGGCAGTTTGAAATTACTTATGAATCCCAAAAGGAGAAAGATTATGTTTGCAAACTAATCTATTCCTCTGGGTGTGATACCCTTTGATTGTATTAGATTCACCGGGGATGTCTTTGATTAAATTACCTGTTAAAATTAGGGTTTTGATTCAACCATGTCAGTAAGGCATGACTCAGGTTGAGACCCTGTTCCTTTGGTGGGCCTGTATAAATGGACACTCTCAAGAAGACACATTGAAGGGAGAGAACTTTGCTAGTTTTGACCTTGGAGCCCCAGGGAGAGATGAGCCATTCGCCTGATAGTTTGCAGCTGAGCAGCTGAGAAATCCTGGAAAGAAACAAGCCCTGTGCCAGAGACTGATATAGGAAGCCCTGAGAGACAAGCCCTCTGCCAGGCTACAGCTGAGATGGGAAGAAGCTGGGCCCACAGAGCCTGAAGAGGAAGAGGAAGCTCAGGAAAGAGAGACCAGGCAGAGATCAGCCACAATCTTGCTTCAAAGGCAACTGACTTTGGTGAGAAAGCAACCTTCAGTTGGGCTCTTTAAGGTCTTGTAACTGTAAGCCTTTACCCCAAATAAATACCCTTTATAAAAGCCAACAGATTTCTCAGCACCATTTTGGCTGACTAACACAGGTACCAAGCATCACAGGGATACAGGAGGAGAGCCTCCAGCCCAAGAATTCTCTCTTTCTGGTCAGTGGCAGTAGCCCCCTAAGTGGTCACCCTGCATCCACTCTTAACACCCAGTCTATTCTCAACACGGCAGCTAGCTAGAGTGATCCTTTATAAAGTCAGATCGTGTCTCTTCATTGCTCAATACCTCCAACGGCAGCACATTTCATTTGGAATAAAACCCAAAGTCCTTCCAGTGGCCCTCAAGGACTTTATGTTCCTTCTGCCATCTCCTTGACCTTATTTCCTACCCCTCTTTTGCTCCTGGTCTCCTTGCTTTCCGTCAGACGTTCTTGGCACACTCCCCTCTAAGGGCTTTTGCTTTAGCTGTCCCTCCACCTGTCTGCTTTTCCCCAGAGAGCACCTGGGCTGGCTCCCTCACCCCTTCAAGTCTTTGTTTAAAAATCTCACCTTTTCAATGAAGCAACTCCTGACAATCCTGTTTAATACTGTGACCCATCCTTCCTCCCCACATCCTGGCACGCAACAGTTCACCCTTAGCTTCCTCTACTTTTGCTTTCTTCCATAATACTCATTCACTTCTAACATATGACATCATTTGCTTATTTATAATGTTTATTGTTTATTGCCTGCCCACCACTCCCCCACTAGATAGAAGCTAGGGCAGGGATCCTCGTCTGTTTTGTTGTCTAATGTATCCCAAGAGACTATAACAGAGCCTGGATCATTGGAGGTGTCCAGAAAATATAAACATAAGTTGAATGAATGAATGAGCCTTAATTAGTTCTCTGGTCATTGTTTGCTTCCTATTTGAAAAGTGTCTTTCTCTTTAAGAAGGAATCATTCCTGTGAACTTTGTTCATATAGCGGGAAAGTTATTTTGGGGGGTATATCAAGAACACTTTCTTGGAACTCACACTGAACACTTATCTAAAACTTGTTAAATATTTTCCTAGACACTTCCTGATTTGTCTTCAGTCCAGGGAGTGTGGTGAAAGGAGAATGTCATTGCTCATTTTGAGGATGGGGAAATCAGGACAAAATTCAAATGGTTGTATTTTGATAGCAGAGAATGAGTTTCCTAATTGCCTATTATATTTATTGAGGTAACCCTAGCTGCTAGGATAGGAAAATGCAGAAACTCAGTGGCTTAGCACCCAAAAAAGTTTATTTCGTATTCATATCACAGTCCAATCCAGGTGTTCCTGATCAAGGGGCCTCCCCTAAAATAATTCAGTGGCACAGGGTCCTTTCACTGTGTGTCTCTACCCTCCTCTAGGTCCTTGCAGTCCTCTTCAGTCAGCGGATGGGTGAAAGAAGGTGGATCCCCAAAGGGAGGCAATAAAATCTCCCATTCAGAAAATTAAAAATGGGAGGCACACAGCAATCACTGCTCCACAGGAGTAATGAAACGCTGTGAGGCAGGCTTTGAGGAGGCTTCCTGGGGTTAGACAAGCTCCTTGATGGGTCGTCATTTCTGTCCTTGGGGAGGAATTACACTGTCCATTGCTTTCTGAGGGCCCTGGTTCTGCCTTCTGGGAGAGTCTTCCTTTTCCATTGTATTCCAGGCTCCTTCTCTGAAGTGGACTTCAGGGAGTGTCCCTTTAGCGGCTGCCTAGCTTTTGCAGTCTGCGCCTGCTCAAGGAGTTTAGAGGCCTGAGGGTTGCTTTAAGATTTACCAAAAGAGTCACAGACTTTTCAAAATTATTTACTTATTCATTAATTAATTATTGTGATGATGATGATGATGAGGATGATTATTTAGATGAATTTATGCTGTCTTTGGCAATATGGTTCCCTCTATTTGCTTCCAGTCAGTTCCAGGTACCAGTAACCACAACCAAATTTATTCTTTATTTCTTTGTATGCATTCTTTTCTCAATTTAATGGTGGCTACTGTGAGTCCATATGAAAAAATATGCTTGGGTGGGACACCCACAGCCTTAACCTAAACTCTTCTACAGCCTGCATCAAGTTTTTTTAATCTGAGATCTTATTATCCTTTTACCTTTTAGTTTTGGGACCTGGAGCAGTTGGCTTTTCCAACCTGTGTGGTACTTGATCTCTGAACTCTCTCCATTCCTTTTGATCTTTGGACACCAGCAGTTCCTTGTCTGAGTGCTTCTCTTATGCTTTGCTAAGAGCAGCAAGCAGCAGCCAACACTTACTAAAACACTGGATTTTCCCAATCTTTTTTTCTCTAGAGCTACAGACCCAGTAGGCATGTGAGTTGTTTTCCAATTACCACAAGGGGCAATGTTTTGTGAATATATATCATATGATCTCTGGGTTTCTAGCCCTTGTGGTTTATATCTTTGTCGCCTACAGCCCTACTGCTAAGTTAATCCCATATATTTTAAATTTTTGCTCTGGTGGTATTCAACTTCTATTATCAATTTATTTATTAGTTAATATAACACTAGTTGCTCTAAGAGATAAACCTGAAATCTCTGTAGCTTAAAATAGTACAGTGTCATAGTCCTCTGGGTCTGTTCCTGATTGGGCAGCTTTCCCTCTTGTGGCTCCTACCTCTTCTAGGTTCTCAGAGCGTCCCCATTCAGCCAGCTTAAGAGAATAGAAAGAGGGAGGATTGTGATGGAAGGGTTTCTGCCCATATTCCATTGGCCAGACTCAGTAATCTGACCACATCTGACTTCACAGGAGGCTGGGAGATACAGGCTGTGTGCCTAGGAGGAAGAGAAAATAGGTTTTTTGATCAGTTAGTAGTTTCTGCAGAACCTATCTGCCCTCCTTTTCCTTAGTTAGTAAACCATGTTGTCTATAACATTATTTCTAATTTCCCAGGTGTTCAAGGTTTTGTTCCTAAATAGCCATCATGGTTGGATGTCATGACATACTCTTGGTGGGTAGACAGCTGAGAAGAAAGAGCAAGTCTTTGGAGTCAGAAACTTGGGTTTATATCATAACCGAGGCACTTGCTAGTTGTGTGCCTTTGGGTAAGACACTTAACTTTTGTGACCTCTGTGATCCTTGTCTTCTTCATCTATCAAAACAGCCATGAAATACTTGCTTCATGAGATAATTGAATAGCAGAGGTTAAGAGCACAGATCCTGGAACCAAACTGGTTGTGTTTGAATCTTGGCTCTGTTCCTTATTTATTAGATGATCTTAGATGAGTTTCAGCTTCTTCATCTGTAAAATGGAGATAATAATGCTATCTACCTTGTGGAGTTTTTTTTTTGGGGGGGGGAAGGGCGTGGGGATTAAATGAGTTAATATATGAAGGGCACATAAAATAGTGCCCGAAACAGAGTAAGTGATATATAAGTGTTAGCTCTCATCCCAGAATACGTGGTATGGATTATAAGCTCTCAATTAGTGATATCCTTTCCAGGTTGTATCTTGGTATGCCTTAAGATGTTACTTTTTCCAAGGGTTTCTTGAAAACTTAAGAACCTTAAATATCCCCCAAAGGGGTCTTCAGTGGTAGGATTCCAGGGAGCTGTTTGTGTAGAGAGCCCTCCAAATGACCCTACCTGCTTTGATTACTGCAATTTCAGTTCTGGGTCCTGGAGATAATTGCCCAAGAGAGGACATTTACACAGGGCTCTTTGGAGTGAATTTTAAAATTGTGAGATGTGAGGTTAAATAGCACAAGACTCATTACCAATTTAGGGTGCACAATGGAGAGGGAGGTTATCCAGAGTATCAGGCTGTCTAAGTAGAAGATTACAGTCTGAAAAATTGTATAAAGAGAAATATAATTAGAATAATGGGGCAACATAATGGGAAATCAATGCTATTAACGTAACTGCTAATTACTGCATTAGAACATTTATCCAAATCCCTTCTCCTTAAAACTAAAAACATGAAATTAAGTCACCACAGTAGACAATTCATGTAGAGGGACTCAGGGATCTTGGATTACTCTGGAAAATCTGCCCAGAACAATCTGCTCTTGTACCAAACATCAAGCTGGGCCCACTTGGTTTCAGGAAGAGAGTGAGAAGGGGAGGACTCATTTTCACTTCATTTGTTTTTGTCATTTCAAGTCTCGTGGGTTCTGGGCACTGAGAGTATTCTAATAGTGTTTGAAATGGCCACAAAGATTGCAGTCAGCAGACTGTAGACATTTATGCTGAAAGATCACATAGCATTTTTGCCTCTTCCTCTTAGATGTGTTACCTTGTTGAAGGTGGGTCTTTTCAATAATACCACAAAAGCTGGGATTCAGATTGTTATAAATGTCCTTTTGGGAAAGTAGGAGCAATGAATTTAGATCAATTATTTGGGGTGAAATGGACAGAGTGGCATCCCTGGCAGAGAAACTAATCATCCCACATAAAGTTGAAGGCAATGTGACAACTCAAGTGCCCTGGGAACTGGGGTGAAGGTCAAGTGTTATGACTTAAGGTATGTGGGCACAATGAAGACTAGTTTCTTGCTCAATGTGAGTGCAGGTTGGAATCCAGGAACACCATTTGGGGTGATGGGAGGAGTTCAGAAGCAAGTTCTAGAGTCAGGGACAAGAGAAGAAGGCTTAGAACCTTCTGCTAAAAGGTGGAGATGAAATTGTTCCTGAGACTTTTTGAAGCTAATATTAGGTGTGTGGAGGTGGAGATGAGGACCTACATTAGGAAACTGGACCTCAGGAATGGGCAGAAGCCCCAGTGAGTGGCCTGGCTACACACAGTGGAACAGGTATATAGAGAGTGCTACGTGATGTTTTATGTTTACCTGTAGCACCTCCAGATTCCCAGATAAGGGGGAAAGGTCAGCAAGCTAGAAACACTTGGAGGCAGAGTCTGGCTCTGGGAGATAAGATCTGCAGAAACTACTAGGGGGAAGGTTCAGCAGAGTTAAAGTTCAGTCCTGCCTACAATCCCATGAGAACTGGAAGGGATCTGGAGTCAGGTACCCGTGTAGGAGGTCTGTGGGGCAGACACAGGTAGTTGGACAAAGAGGCTGTGGCACAGACCAGCACCTACATAGTAAGCTAGCTAAGGCTACTCCAGGCATCCATACCAAACATGGGCAGCTGACTGATTGCAGATGCCTTTAGTAGTAGAAACAGGCAGGTTTCATTGCTTTTTCAGCCCACAGCCCATGACAAGGACAATTCTATACATACTGTAACCTCATTCTCATCCCACAGATAGTTGGACCAAGAAAGGGCACCTGCCCACAAGTTCACTGGTTGTTTAGAGACCTATAATTTTATCTTGCTAAAGAATTTCAGCTAAGAACTACAAAGGTTGCAGCTAATGGACTGTGGGCATTTGTTCTTCATGATCACATAGTGTTAGTACCAGAATCTGTTTTCTGGCAAGCTGAAGGTATGGAAGCTGAAGTTTGAGAAAGGAAATTTTGAATAAACAAAGGAAGCCCTCTGGCAGAGAGTGAAGATATGGATGCACAGAGATACAGAGACAAGAGGACCAGAGGCCTTGTGGGGAGGAAAGATAGAGGTAGGGAAGGAGGAGAGAAGGAGAGAGTGGGAGTAGTAGAGAGAAAAAGAGAGAGAAGATGGGTGGGAAGGAGTGGGGAGAGGAGAGAAAAGAATGAATGCCTGATGTGGTAGGTTGAATTCTTTTCCTCCTCAAAAGACATGTCCTTAATCTTAATCGGTGTTCTGTTGGGTGTGAATCCGTTGCAAAAGGACCCTTTGAAGATGTATAAAGAGTTAAGGTGTGGACACATTTGTGAATTGGACCCTTGAAGACCCAATTTAGGTGTGGCCAAACTGAATAAGGATGGGCCTTAATTTGTATTACTAGAGGCCCTTTAAAAAGCCAGAAGTCAGAGAAAACCACACAGAAGGAAACCAAGGACATTGCCAAGTGATGGGCAGCAAAGATGCAAGCCAAGGAGAGCTAAGAATTGTGGCAAGCCAGTAGCAGAATGCTATAGAGTTTATAGTATAGACTTTGGGGAGAAAGTGTGGTCTTGCTGATGCCTCGATTTTGGACTTCTGGCCTCTCAAACTGTGAGCCAATAAATTCCTGTTATTTAAGCCAGCCCATTAAGTGATATTTGTCATAGCAGCCTGGCAAACTAAGACACCTGATAATTTGTCCTTTCCAATCTGAGACTTGAAGGACCTTAGGTTTTGTGAGATGCTTCTCTGTCCTTTCAATAAATTTCACTTTTATCTATTTTGAAGTTAGTTTGAATGGAGTTCTGTTCTTTGCAACCAAAGGACAGTTTGCTATAACAGTAGTGGAGTCAGGGCTCTTTATGAACTCCCAGC
Source organism: Tolypeutes matacus (assembly GCA_026826555.1). NCBI lineage: Eukaryota > Metazoa > Chordata > Mammalia > Cingulata > Chlamyphoridae > Tolypeutes > Tolypeutes matacus. The sequence continues at coordinate 30,940,923 of JAKSZT010036119.1, read as the reverse complement.
CCTGAACTCGCTGGCCCAGGGTTGAGCTGACTAGCAAGGGCCATATCCACAGGGGCAGGGTGACTGCAGCAGAGGGGTCTGCAAGGACTGAGCAATAGATAAAGAAAAAGAAATCCCTATGGCACACAAGCATTTCCTCTAATCTTCCGAAAGCTTTCAGGTTGCACAGAGATGATTGCACAGAGATGGATGGCTGATGGTGGGAGATCATATGCCCTATGGCACCATATTGGAGTTTCCTCATGGCCTTCACTTGAGTGATTCAGCAGGGGAAACCTGCATTGACTCACATGGGAGCTGGCTTGGGGTTTCCTTATTAGGGAATGAGAAAAGGGGTCAGGACCTTTACTGGGAGAGCAAAGTAAAGGCCAAAATGAAGTCACCTGTTCAGTTAGACGAGGTATCAAGTTGTTATTTCTATAAAAACATGAAATTAATAGCTATAATTTCTTGAAGACAGAAAGAGGCAGGCCATGAACCTGACTGCCTGGCTTTAAATCCTGGCTCCATCACATATTATCTATGTGTCCTGCAGCAAATCCCTTAAGCTCTTATACCTCAGTTTCCTCATGGGTGGAATGAGTTAAATAATAGTAATCTACCACATAGAATGTTTTCGAGGACTAAATGAGTTAATATGCATACAGTACTTAGATTATTGCTTTTCTTATATAATAAGCAGGACTCAGAAGCAATAACTATAATTTTGATTTGCCTGACATTCTATGTACATTCTACCCAACTAATCTACAGCAATCATGCAAGTAGATATTACTATCCTAGTTTACAGATGGGGAAAATGAGGCTCAGAGAAGATTGCCCAAGGTCTTGACAACTAGTAAGTTACTTGTGGTGCCAGGATTAAAACCATGTATGTCTACTTCTAAAACTCATGATCTTTCAAAGGAAGCCTCTCCAGGATGACATTAAGTAGCATCCTGAAGGAGGGAGGTAAAATTTGTGGAGAGCCTGCTCTTTACCAAGTCTTTGATTCTCATGCTCCCATTAACCATATCCAACAAAAGCATGTGCCAAAGTCTATGTCAATATCAGCATGGCACTATCAGAGATGATGCATGAGAACCTCCACAGGTTGTGTCCACATTTGTTGCATCTGTGTTTGCTATATCCATATTTGTTTCATCCATGTTTGCTGCATCTGAGGACCCTTTCCCCATCTCCACATATCATGTGGCATCACTGGTCTGCACAAATTTCTTTCTCTTTCATTAAAGACTTTTGTACAAGAGTTTTGGATGTTTTAAATGTCTTCCAGGCACCTAACCACCAAATGTCAGCTGAGAGACCTTGCTCAGTGAAATGGTAATTTGAACAAGATAAGGCTGTCCACTGTTACCACTGTTACTCACCATTGTACTGGGAATTCTAGCCAGAGCAATTACACAAGAAAAAGAAATAAAAGGCATCCAAATTAGGAAAAAAAAAAAAAAAGGAAGTAAAACTTTTCCTATTTGCAAATGACATGAGCCTATATACAGAAAATCCTGAAAAATCAACAAAAAGTTACCAGAGGTAATAAATGAATTCAGCAAAGCAGTGGGATACAAGATCAACACTCTACTACACACTAGAAATGAACAATCTGAAGAGGAAATCAAGAAAAAAATTCCATTTACAAGAGCAACTAAAATCATCAAATATCTAGTAATAAATTTAACCAAGTTTTAAAATGACTTGAAAACTACAAAATATTGCTAAAAGAAATCCAAGAAGACCTAAATAAATGGAAGGACATTCCATGTTCATGAAGTAGAAGACTAAATATCATTAAGATGTCAATTCTACCCAAAGTGATTTACACATTCAACACAATTCCAATCAAAATTCCAATAGCCTTCTCTGCAGAAATGGAAAAGCCTGTCATCAAATTTATATGGAAGGGTGAGGGGCTCCAAATAGTCAAAAACATCTTGAAAAAGAAAAATGAAGTTGGAGGACTCACACTTCCCAATTTTAAAACTTATCACAAAGCAGTAATAAGTTCTAAAACAGTGTAGAACAGGCATAAGGACAGACATCCAGACCAATGGAATTAAATTGAGAGTTCAGAAATAAACCCTCACATTTATGGCCAATTGAATTTTTTTTTTTTTAGGAGGTACCAGGAATTGCACCCAGGAACCTTGTACATGGGAAGCGGGCACTCAACCACTGAGCTATACCCATTCCCGTCGCCAATTGATTTTTTTCTTTTTCTTTTTTTTTTAAATTATTATTATTAATTTTTAAAAATTATTTTGCTTTTTTTTTAAATTGAATTTTGACACGAGTGTCAAGCCCACTCAATGGAGAAAGAAAAGTTTCTTCAACAAATGGTGCTGGGAAAACTAGATATTCATATGCAAAAGAATGAGGGTGGGCCCCTAATTCACACCATATACAAAAATGAGGTAAAAATGGATCGGAGACCTACATATAAGAAGCAAAACTGTAAAACTCCTAAAGGAAAACATAGGGAAGCATTTTCAGGACCTTGTGTTAAGCAATGGTTTCTTAGACTTTACAACAAAAACATGAGCAACAAAAGAAAAAATAGACTTCATCAAAATAAAAAACCTTTTTTGCATCAAAGGATTTCATCATGAAGGTAAAAAGCCAATCTACAGAATGAAAGAAAATATTTTAAAACTACATGTCTGATAAGTGTTTAATATTTAGAATAGATTAAGAAACCCTACAGCTCAACAACAAAAGGAAAAAAAATCTAAAAAATTGGCAAAAGACTTGAACAGTTATTTCTCCAAAGAGAATACATAAACGGCCAAAAAAAAAAAAAAAAAAAAAAAAACCACATGAAAAATGTTCAACATCATTAGTCATTAGGGAAATGCAAATCAAAACCACAATGACATACAACTTCACACCCATAAGGATGGCGATTATTGAGAAAATGGAAAATAAATGTTGGAGAGGATGTGGAGAAATTGGCAATCTAGTGCCTTGTTGGGAATGTCAAATAGTGTGCCAACTATGAAAAGCAATATGACAGTTCCTCAGAAAGTTAAATATATCTTGACTATTTCGCCTGACAATCCCACTCTTAGGTATTTACCAAAGAGAGTGAAAATGGGTCATAAACAATACTTGTCTACCAATGTTCATAGCAGCATTATTCACAATAGCCAAAAGCTGGAAACAACCCGAATGTCCATCAACAAATGAATGGATAAGGAAATTGCAGTTTATATACAAAATAGAATATTATTCGGCCATAGGAAAAAATGAAGATGTGAGACATGCTGCAACATGGAAGAACCTTGAAGATATGCTCAATGAAACAAGCAAGACACATAAGGACAAAAATTGGATGATATCACTTATAAGAAATGAATGCAAGTTAGCAAATTTGCAGATAGAAACCTGATTGGAAGTTATGGGGTGGGGGTGGGGTAGGGGGAAAGGTAAAGGGGGAATGTTTGCAAAAATTTTAAAAATTAAACACACGCACATACATACACACTATCAATACCTGAGCCGCACCACAGAGATTCTGATTTTATTGGCCTGGGGAGGGATTTAGTTTTTAATAAAGTTACTCAGGAGATTCTAATGTGCAGTCAGGGTTGAGCTCTTCTGTCTGGGTTTGTTCTTTATTATTTCTCTTATATGTATGTCCCTCTGGCCTCCTACCTGCTTCCTTTCTAACTCTTCTATTTAAAACTCTTACGAGTAGGATTCCTAATTGATTGATCTCCCTGGCTTCTGTGTATCATTCCCATTGCCTCCAGCTCTGGGAAGTCTGCAAAAAGCTTCAATGACTCTATTGCCCTCCAAGAGTAAAAAAGACCTTCCCTTTAAAGCCCTTTTTGAGTAGCTCCAATCTACTTTTCCAGGCATTTCTCCCCCTTGACTGAACCCCATAGTGTACCTCAGACAACCGGAAGTAATCTGTCTTCTGCATATACCATGGGTTTTCATATTTCTTTGCTTTTGCTTGTTTGGACTTGGTTGATCTTTTCCACATATCTGTCAGTCAAGGACCATTCCTATTTTTACGTGCTCTGTGAGAGACTTCCCTGATTCCTGCAATGGATGTAATCATTTTCCCTTTAACCCTTTATTTCCAGCTTTTTAATAGTATTTATATTTTTATCTTGTATGTCTGGAATTTGCATTCTTTTTCCTACCTTCCTTACTGGATTATAAACTCTCTGGGGGCCAGAGCTTCTTTTTGATCATCTTTGTATCCCTTGCTGGGCCTACCTCAGTGTCTGACATATATAGGAGCCCACAAAGACTTGTTAAACTGTATCAAATTGAGTCATTTGACTCATTTATTAATTCTATTTTGACCTCTCTGCCATATGCTGACATTTTAATTTCACTGCCTGACATTTAGTAAATCCTTAGGGATTTTATTTAAATAAATATTTTCAGAAAGCTTCAAATGTTCCTCATAAGCATGTGGTACAGCTTCCACAGTGTCTTAAAAAGTTCACAATGTTTTAATTGTTCATTCTTTGTAATAGTTTGTTAGCGTTTTGGCTTCCTTGGGTCCTCAGACAGTAGGAAGTCAGAGGCCATGTTCATTTCACTTTCAAAAACTCATTATGTTCCTAAAAACTTTGCAGTGCAGTGGTAATGAGCCATGATTTTGGGAAGCTAATCCAGCTCCAACTCCTCCTCACTGTTCTGGGCGGGAACCTCTGTGGTGGTTAAATGGGGTGAGGGAACTTGGAAGGTAATGATGTTCCCTGCAATTAAATCATGTCCACAGCAGTCATTCACAATCCTGCAGGAACAATTATAAGGAATCCCCTCTCATCTGGCACAACAAGATATGAACATTTTCTAATGGGCTAATTAGTGTAGTTATAATTTTTTTTTTTTTTTTTTTTTTAGCCAAAAATGTCAATGTGTATGATTTAATTAGTCTGCCCTAGGATTATAAGATAACTTCTTAGTTTAGCCTATCTGTCAGCATTTTCAGGATATGGACAGATACCAGGAGCTATCATTTATACACTTGCCTAAACTTTTAAGAACTTCTAGAAAAATCACTATCTGGAAGAGGTAAAGTCTCCAGAAATAAAATCTAAGTAAGATGGGTAGAGGAGTTGTGATAAATGAAATAGTTAATCTATAGGAAAGTGGAAAAAAAAAAAAGGCCTTGACATTCTCTTGTACTTATTTCTCTATTTCAGGATGTAGGTGTTCAGATATTATGTACTCTATCCAAAGAATTTGACTTCTTTGATTTTCAGTATCAGAACCTAATGCTGGCTGGTTAAGCTATGTGGGAATTTATTAACAGGTTATACATAGAATTGAAAGAGACCCTAAGTAGCCTGACTTGCAAAGTAGGGGACCAGGGCAGTTTCTGGGGTGCAGATGATAGAAACTAGTGGGTAGTTCCTTCAGGATTCTGCTGGTGGAATGAATTAATGTGCTACAAATGATTTTAGTCCTTTTGCTCTTCCAGGGAGAGAGAACGGGGTTGGCCTATCTTGGGTCATATGTCCATTCTTTGTCCAGGAGGGGCAGGACACTTTAAATAACAGCCTTACCATAGCTTTATGCGATTGGCAAGAGAGACTGCCATAAAAGACAATATGAGGGATGCTATCACAGGAAAGAGCATGGATGGTGGGCTGAAACCACGGGAATGTTCTCTACATATCATAAATCATAAAAGAGCTTCCCCTACATTTATGCTTTCCCTGGAACAGAAGTCATGGTGGCTGGGGGAACAAGGACTGGAAATAAGCTATGTGCAGTACCTGCCTCAGGTGAGATTTGACGCCCACCCTCAGATTTGCCAAGTTACAGCTAGGAATGCTCCAAGTCTTGGGGGTGGGGAAAACTGATGGTGTCGTGGGTAGCAGAAGATGCAGAAATACAAGGTATAGGACAAAGGCCTCAATTTTACAGATCAGGAAGGAAAACTAAAATGAATGAAAATTTGCTGCTCTACTGCTTGAAGGCAATGTGGAATAATGATCCCACTTCATACTTTGACTGGGACATTGTGACAAATGTGGGTTTCACATAATCAAAAGAGCAAGTTCTAGCCTGTGTGTGGAGAAACCACAATGGGCTAAACGGAAACCGTAGCTCCTGTCTGGATGATTCTATATTCCATTTCCCTTAAGTTATTAGGTATTTGATGACCAGGGAGTATCTTAGTGCCTATTTGCTTTGAAGTGCTAATAATACTAATACTACCAATAATAACACAGCAGCAACAAGAGCAATACCAGATCATATTTTTTGAGCGTTTCCTATGAGCCAAAAGCCATGCTAAATGTGCTAAGCATGTTGGTCCTGTTTGTGCCTCTGATTATCAGAGTAGAAACAGAGGGTTAAACAGGTTAAGTAACTGGTAAGTGATGGAGCCACGATTCAAACCCCAGAGTCTTGACCCCAGAGCCTGAGTACTTAACCACTCAACTAAGTGTTTACCTATTATGTGTACCTTTGTGTAGGGATGTGTGTCATTTTAATAAAGAATGACCATTCATTTTTTTGTTATAATCTTTCTTTCAGAAGCCCAAAAGCTATATGCTATATTCCTTGAAAAATTTCAAATGTCATTGGAATGAACCAGAACTTTTTTTGTGCCTGAAGTGTACTGTCTGCTAAGCAAATCTCTTTCGTACTGGGGAATATGTACACCACGAACTGGTTTAGCTAGACTGAAAATCAATCACCAAAACCACTGGCGATGCTGAAAAAAAAAAAAAAAAAATCAAAAGCAGTTAGCACACAAATGAAAGTGATTCCCTATAATTCTATGTGGGACAAATTTCTTGAACTACACTGGTAAATCAAGGCTATTGAGACTCAGTTATAAAGGAAAATAGATTGAACAATTTTTCCTGTTACAAACAAACAGTTTTGTACTATGTATCTATCAGCTAGTTATCTAATTTAGGAATGTACAAGTAAACATGACCAAATATATTTAAATACACTTACATTAAAAGTTGCCAAGTAGCACTCTGCCTCAACAAAACCAGATTATTTCTGGAATCTAAAAGTACCTTTTGCAATACTTTTCTCTGTCTCTCTTTATATTTCTCACGATTACATTTTTGTTGTTGTTTGTTAATAGAAGGTTTTTTGAATTCATAAAACCTTCTGTTGGAATATACCCTCTCAGCTATGCTGAGTGATTTCCCTCCTGGGATCTTAGAGATACAGATGAAGCCAGATGGATAGAGCTGCTTCTGGCTTCCATTATTCCAAGAAGCTGGCTGACAGTAGTGCCACAGGATTCTGTGAAGTGCTGAGTTAATTTGTATCAGGACTTTGGGGTTATAAATCAATAGAGAGGATGTTTTCCTTGACTGGCTCTAAGTTCTTTCTTCTAACTCAGTCTGAGTTGGACCAAGACACATGAGTGCCCAGGAAGGCTAAACTTCGTGCTCTGACCAGAATAATTTTGGGGGCATATCTTCACACTGACAAATATTGAACAAATATCAAATATTTGTTCAATATTTACTTAGACCCATGGCAATGCTGGCAGTGGAGGATGACGGGTGGCAGCTCCTAGCCTCTCCTCTATAGCCCTGAGAGGAGCTATATCTTAGTAATTCCAGTTTCTCTTTCCCAACACTCCACTGATGCCCCAAACATGCTTGCCTCACTCTGCATAGGATGGCACCATGGTGAGAACATGGGCTCTGTAATTACTTGGCTTGAAATCTTGGCTTTTTCGTGTGCTGGTTTGTGACCGTGCACTGGTTTGTAACCTTGGGCAAATTACTTAATTTCTATGTGTCTCAGTTTCCTCATGTATAAATGCATCTAATAGTAGTATCTGATTTATAGGATTGTTTTGAAGTTTAAATGGGATCATCAATATAGAGCCATTAACATGTTCCCGGCACATAGTGATCCCACAAAAAATGTTATCTATTACTATTAGCCAAACTAAAATCCCGGAATTAGTGAATATTTATTGATTTTTACCAGCCCTGCCTCCTTCCTTCCCTTTCTTGCAAATTTATGCCTTAGTTTCTCTTTGGGGAATCACCCCTTGCCCAAGCTTGGTCCATGTGATTTGAGTGATGGGATGATTCTTCCTCTCTCTCCCTCCACACACACACACACAGCAGCTCCAGAAGTGGCTCGTGATCCAGGTCTTCAGGCAGAGTTTCATTGGCCCAACTTGGGTCACAATTCCATCCTTGACCCAGTCACTATGGCTGTGGAAGTGGAATAGGCTTCCTGGTCAGAGCAGAGAGGAGTAAGACAGAGAGGAAATATTGGAGATATTTCTAGATCCTGGTATCCCTGAAACCAGACCTACCCCTGGTCTTTTCAGCAGTGGCACAAATAAATGTCCTTTTGCTTAAGCCAGTTTGATTTGGTTTCTAATACTTAAAACTAGGGTTGACCACATGTCTTTATTTGTCTGGGACAGTCCTAGGTTATATGTTATGCCCAGCATGATTATTACTAGGGCTCTCTTTCACATTTAGACGTGCCCTGATTGAGAGGAAAATTATATGGCTATCCTATTTAAAACCACAAAGTCCAGTTGAAAGCAGCAACACTAGTTAGAGCAAGGCCCTTGTGGAGTCTCACCACCCAACAGCTTCTCAAACCATCCAGCATGCACAGTGTTCTCACTGAGAAGAGTTTTTGTAGATTTACTTGTCTTCATCTCTTCCCATTCCTACTGATGTTTTAGGGCCCCTTCTGGATTGGCAACTACCACAATCTCCTTATTCCAGCTCAGACCAGACTTTTAGTCTACTTAACAGTACATGAGACCCTTTCTTTCCCTTGTACTGACAAGCTGAAGTTTTCTGGTTAAGCAATCAGTCTCTCCAGTCAATTTCTCTCTCTCTCTCTCTCTCTCCCTCTCTCTGCCCTCACTACTCATGTATGTACACACACACACACACATACCCCATTAGTCTGAGTAAGGCCTACCAGCTCCCTTCTCTATAATTTTTTCTTATTCTATTGCAGTGTTTCCTCACTTTGCAGTTGTGCTAAAGGGTCAGGTGTGTGGTGATGGGGTGGATGGTCAGAGAAATATGATCGTTTTATGGACAGTGCAGGATGCATTGGGGAAGATCTGATTTGCAATGAGTGATTTTGGCTTCTTTAAGTCCCTTGTTTTTCCCTGTTGATGATGCAACCAAAGCAGGATTTTCTGAGTGAGATGGAAGGTATGCTCCTGGGTGTAGAAGCCAGAGCCTTGGTCTTGAGTCCAAGCCTCATCCTTACTTAGGATACTAAGTCTATTTACTAAGTATAAACTTAGATGAATCACTTATTTCCTCTCTGAGCCTCCATTTGATCCTCTGTAAAATGGGTTTAAGAGTGCATTCTTTACTTATCACACAAGGTTGTTTAATACTGAAACAAGGTAATGCTTTCAATTAGGGTTTGTAAACTGCTATATAAATGTGGGAAAACTGAAAAATGGCACCACTGTTGTCCAATCAGGCCATGGTCATCTTTCCCCAGTCTCATACGGGGTCTTGTTTGTCATAGTATGGTTCATTAAGTTAGTCAGTAAGGAATTTATTCATTTATTCATTTAAAAGACACTTTAGATGACATAACTATTAGATAAAAAATGTAGGGGATTCCCACATTCCCCACTCCCTCTCCTTCCCATCCTTCCCCACATTAACAACATCCTTCATTTGTACATTTGTTACAATTGCTGAACACTTACTGAAGCATTGCCACTAAGCATGGATTATAGTTTACATTGCAGTTTACCCTCTGTCCCGCACTATTTTGTAGGTTATGACAAACTGCATAATGAACTGTATCCATCATTGCAATGTCATGCAGACAGTTCCAATGTCCTGAAAATGTCCCCATATTACACCTATTTTTTTGCTCTCCCTCTCCTCAGAGACTCTGGTGGCCACTGCCTTTGTATCAGTAAGGGTCCCTAGCTTTAAAAGTATCTATATGAGTGGTAGTGGATGGGAGACATAGATTAGTTATTTTTATAGTGATACTTGAGGCAACATGGATTAGTAAGTAATAGCCACAGTTAAGACTTATTGAATTTTTTTTGGCTAGGTCTAGTGCTAAGGATTTGATGTGCAGTATATCATTTAATTCTCACAGTGATATGATGGAATGTAGCATTAGCTTATTTGTATTTCAGATGAAGAAATTAAAGCAAATAATTGGCAGAATCAGTATTCAAACCCAGATCTATTAAATCCCCAAACTCTTGTTTCTAAGTAAGATGCTATTCTGCCTGGTTGTTGGAAAGAGCATTCAACCTGAATCAAGAGCTCGTTTCCATTTCCCTATTTACTCTTTACCAGCTGGGTGACCTTGGGCAAGTCAATTTACCAAAAATAGGCCTTTACTTCCCCATCTGATATATGAGGGGCTGGATTAGATGACACTTGAGGTCCCTTGGGGCTTGAGGATTTTATGATTCTAGGTGTGTGGGCATGGGGTCAGGAGTTAAATTTTTCTTTAGTGTCAGAAGGCATGTTCTTCCCTTTGGGGCAATGTACTTTATCACGAACACCAGTCACCAAGGTTTCCAGCTGCAAATCAAGAATAAAGGAGAAGGGGTGGTTTGCAGGGTGTGATGGAGAATTTCCTTCTGCTACATATTTAGAAAATGGTTAAAATTGCATTGAAAGTATATTATTAGTAGTAGAAATAATGATTATTGCCATTTCATGTTCCTTTCACAAGTCATGACAGATAATGAACAATGATAACACTATGCATGATTGCTGATCTTTGTGACATTCAAAACAGACTCAAAATTCCTATTCCACATACAGGACTCAGTAAGGGTGCTGTATTAAATTCGAACTTAGGGACCAGATTTAAAATTCAAATGCATAGCCTTTTTGCATATCTATTTTGACACAGCATTACAAATTACTCACTGTAATATGAATTAAAGATGGACCTTTACACAATGGGGAAACATTAAACGAAATCCTATTTAAATTCCAATCCTATTTTTCCCTTTTCAGTTTTTCTCCATATTTTTTCCTCAATATATTTGCTAATTATCAAAAGTATTGCTGTTGAAACAGTGATTTGTTCATTCACATTTTATTTATTATTTTTCTGCTGATTGCAACTGCCAAGAAGCAATGTTGATATCTTGAATTGCAATTAGGCCATTGTGATGTTCTTAAATGAGAAAATTTTAAAAGGACTTAAATGAGAGAATTTAAAAATATCTACATTTTAGTTCTTCTCTAATGTACACAGTATGGGGGGGGGGCTGATGTCAAAAAAGGTCAGAGTGGCAAATGTGCTTGAAAATATATTACAATAGAGCCAGTGAAATGTGCAAAATGACAAATTAAATTTAATGTTCAGGTGCATTGCCAATTTGTTTTGGGGGTGAAAGCAGCACCCTTTGCTAACCCACTAAGAATTAATCAGATTTTAATTACTTGATGTGCAACCTGGACTGTTTAGCACATCTATGCAGAGTAATCACTGGGGCATCTCAAGCCAAATGGCTGAAAATTTCCATCTTCTAAATTGTGGGTATGGTTCCTTGTTAATCATTTATGGACACTAATCTTTTCTTTCCTTTTCTTTTTTTTGCAACCTCATTTCCTCTATGACACTAATAATTTCCTTAGGGATTTTCCTTTTTAACTGAGGGGAACAATTTGTTATTTTGCATAAGTGAATGTGGTGTGGATCTCAGTTGCTCAGGCCCTAAAGTTGTTTTTCCAGTAATGTGGACGGATTTCTGAGAATTCAAATATTCTTCCTGCTTTCATCTACCAGGGAGCTCCCTGAGGTTAAGGGAGCAGTTTGTCACTACAGAGATGGAGCCTGACATTTTGGCCTCATTAACACGGTGCTAAAACAAAAGCGAGAAGACCTCAAACCTAATTCAACAAAACAACCAAGCCCATAAAAAAGGGCAGGAAAAGAAAATCAGAGGTGCTTTCAATAAACTTTTATTATTGAACTTAAAAAAATCTTTCTTAAAATTGCCAGAAGCTTCCCAGCTTTATGTTGGTACTTAGGAAGAGCTAGCCTTGAATGCTTGCAAAGGTATCTCACAAGACTCAGTAGATACAATGAAATTCAGAATTGCATTCATTTTTGTGCTTCTTCAATTCCTGAAGGTCCTTGTTTAGCCTTCAATAAAATCAGCCTTGAACTAATCAATGAGAAATTGCAGAGAATATGAATCTTTCAAAATCAATAATTCGTACAATAATTACACACACGTATTAAGGAAGCATGGTAGTGCATAGCCAAGCAAATCCCAGGGAACATGCTTTCAAAAATCTTTAAAACTCAGCCAGACATGAAAAAGTTTTACATACTTTGCTCTGGTTTAGGATAATCTTGAAGGTCAAGAGAAAGAATATTGTAAAAATTTCCTCTAATTTATGCAATTAAAAAATTAACAGATACAACTCCTTTTAAAGCCAAGCTATTGGTGAATTGAATACGTATTGAAAGAGAAGAGGACCTTTTGGATCCTAAATGTAGGGTCCTCATGTGTCTAAAATACCAAATCTATTCTCTCCCCAACACAGATCACCCAGGCAATCCCAGTAACTGCTCAGGGCTGCTTTTAATCATCTGCCACAACGGAGACTCCTCCTAGCAGCCCAGGTCACTAGATCTGTTGTTTTTCCTCAACCCAAATCTGTGGTGTCATGAAGAGAGAATGAACTGGAACCACGAGACAGGGGGTGCAGCTACAACTCTGCTAGAAGCCCCTTAAAGCTTTCTGTGCCTCAATTTCCTCATCCTTAACATGGGAATAAAAATAATTTTTAATGTATAAGGTGAAATGTTAGTGCTTTCCAATTTGTTTATTGTTTCTAAATTGTCCCTGGATAGTTGCCTGACCTGGAAAAACTTTATTTCTCTGAGTGGAGGAGTCACAATGGAAGCCCAAGGACTTTATGAAGAGACCAAATGAAGGAAGAGCTCTGAAGAACATGTTGGGTAGGCTGCATTCGTTTGTTTGTTTGTTTGTTCGTTCATTCATTCAACAAACATTTACTGAGTGCCTATCATATACCAGGCACTGTCCTACGTGTTGGGATGAGAAAAATCAAGCACAGGGCCTACAGTCTAGTAAGTGAGGGAAGCTTTATTCAAACAAACATAAGTAAAGATAACATTGAAACACTGAGAAATACAAAGGAGAGGTATATGGAGCTGTGAGGCATGTGATGGCAAGTTTAAGAGATGCTTTATTACCAGAGTGTACTCTGACCCTCTCATGTGCTCTGTTAGGGAGGAGCTTAGCCTAGGAGAAGTGTGAGATACTTCTTCGTCCTTTAGTTTGAAAGTGGATAATATAAATTTAACTATATATATTCTGCCCATAATAATTATACTTTCAGATCTCACTGCTTTTGTGAACTTTTATTTTGCCTAAATATCTTCAGAAATTCTTTTAATTGATGGTAAAATGATATTTGAATGGAATGGGTAAAAAGTCATCAAAATTTAGCTTAACACTAAACATTTATAATTGCAAAAATAAATTTAATAATTGGAGTGAAAAAGTGTGTTCTGTTAGTGTTTTAATAAAGGAAGGAAGTGTCTTCTGTGGTCAGAGCCAGGCTTTCATATCATATGGAGATTGCTCTGCCGTTGACTAATAAATAAGTTAGATATTCGCTTAGACCTTTTGCAAGATTGGTGTTGAATTTTCACAATTCTATGCATACTAAATTCTGTATACCTCCAATTATCCATAAAATTTTAAGATGTTTTCTACTTTTTTAGGAGGAAATAAATCTTATAAATACATTTTATTTTTAGGGGAAGAAAGAGATCTCTTGAAATAGAATCACAGGAAGAAGACTGGAGAGGGTAGGGGGTTTGTTCCTCCCCTGCTTTGATGAAAATATGTGTCATAAAGGAGGTTGCAATTCTCATTGTGGTTACCTTGAAGAAGGTAACACTTCAACTTTCAAATAACTTTGCATTTCACAGTGACTGCAGGGTAGTTTTATTACGTTTGCTCACTGATGCTGGGATGGATGTCACACAGGTGCCAATCATTTATATTTGTATAGTAATTTATATTGTACAAAGAGAGGCTTTGTTCTAGATCTTAAAGTACTGAGCAATGATTCCAAAGGATACTTTTTAAAAATCCTGAAGGTTATTCGGTTATAACCACTTCATAGTTTAAAAAAGGCAACAAAGGCACTAAAACGATAAAGACATTTAAGCAAAACTAATTGAATCTTAGTGGAGCTAGAAATATAATGAGGTCCAAAATTTACTCAACTATAAACTTGAGTTTCTTGTATTTGCAAGGAGATTTTATAATCACATTTGGGAAATTCTGGGCCATTATTTCTTCAAATATTATTGTTTCCACACCATTTGCTCTCTCTTCTTCCTTTGGGGCTCTGATTATATGTATGCTGAACTCCTTGCTATTGCCCAAAAGGTAACCGAGTCTTAAAAAATTTCCCCCAATTTCTCTCCTTCAAATTGGATAAGTTGTATTGATATATTTTTAAGTTCAAAATTTCAAGTTGTATTGATATATTTTCAAGTTCACTAATCCTTTTTTCTGCCAGCTCCAGTTCACTTTATATATTAACTTTTTTTTTTTTTTTACTGGGAGGTCCCAGGGATCGAACCCGGGTCCCTCCATATGGGAGATGGACGCCCAACCAGTTGAGCCACATCCGACCCCAGTCCAGTTCACTTTAAAATCTATACAATAAAATTTTCATTTCAGATATTGTACTTTTCACTTCTATAATTTCTGTTTGAATTTTTTTAATAGTCTACATTTTTCTATTGAGAGTCTTCATCTTCTCACGCATTATAACTATGTTTTCCTTTAAGTCCTTGGGTATATTTTTAATAATTTCTTTAAAGTTCTTGTCTGCTAATTCCAACTTATGGGTCATCTTTTGGGTTTATGTCTATTGACTTGTTTTATTTATTTTTATTTATTTGTTTATTCATATTTAATCCATTTGATTACAGGTTACATTTTCTTGCTTCTTCGCATATCTCATGAGCTTTGATTATATACCAGATATTGAGGATGATACAATTTAGGGAGTCTGGATTATAATGTCTTCCTTTCGTAGGTGTTAAATTTTGTTCTGTGAGATAATTAAAATACTGGCTGATCTTTTTGGGCTTATCAGGCATGATTTTATTATTTTTGAGGTTGCATCTGTTTTGGTTTTGAACTTAATGTTAGGGTATGGTTCTTACAGTCTGAGGTACTCCTAATGTATGGCCTTTTTAGGGTTTAAACTGTATGCTCAGAGTACTTAGCAAAGTATCTCCATTCTCACTGGGCCAGAGCTGTAATGTCTCACCACCCTGCATGACCTCCATTATTGCATTAAGCTTTCAGCCCCCAGGTAGGCAGTCTTTTCTAGGTCTCTTTTTTAAAAAAAAAGAAAAAAAAGATTTATTTATTTATTCTGCCCCCCCACCCCACCCCTTTTTTGCACTCTTTGTGTCTGTTCATACAATGACAGTAAGGCGCCCAACTGCTTAAGCCATATTGCTTCCCTCTAGGTCTCTTGAAATCTTGTGGTCAAGAATCCACAATGATTTCCTGCCTTACTTCTAGGGCTTATTCCATCTGTGCAGCTCCCTTTTCTCAATACCCAGCACTGGGAATTCCAATCACCTCAGACATCCGGACTCCACTGGTTGCATTCTCAGCTCATTAAGAATGCCAAATTCCACTTGGCCTAGTGTCATGTTTCCCTTCTCTCAAAGAAAATATCCCTGTGTTATCTGCTGTTCAATGTTTTAAATGGTTGCCTTATATATTTTGTCCACTTTTAGAGTTAACTTTAGCAGGGGGGCAAATCTGGTACTAGTTTTTCTGTAATGGCTGGAGTTAGATTCTTTTCCTTTAAATTATACACAAATTATTTATGCCTCGGAATATGAGCATCAGTGGAGGAATGGTTCTTTCTCCCCTCTTTCTTATCTATTCTATCTATCGACTAATCTCTCCCTTTTTCTTCATCATCTGTTTATCTATCTATCTATCTATCTATCTATCTATCTATCTATCTATCTATCTATCATCTCTATCTCTTTGTCATCATCATCATCATCTGTCTAATCTATGTAACTCTCATTTTCTCTTGAGTCATTACTGTATGATAAATACTTTATATACCATATCTTATTTAATCTTCACAAAAATTCTATAAGGCTAAGTAACTTGCCTGAGATTATGAGCCTCAACCTTGCCTGAGCCAAGGATCAAACCTGGCAATGAGGGGAAACAATTCTGTTGTTTTAAGTGCTCCAAGTAATAGGAAGGGGATGGCTGTTTTTTAGAGAAAGACAGTGAATTCTGAAAAATATTTCACAGTTTTCACTCTAGAGTCTTTACGTTCATTCTAACCCTGTGACAAGTTGTGATTTGTGGCTCTTTTAGTATGGGTAACACCATTAGAATTCACTAAATTAATTTTCATAATGCACAAAAATGGACTAAATTATGTGTAGATGAGGAGAAAACCATGTTGTCCATGAAAAAAAAGTGCAGTTTGGCACATCACGGTTTATTGTTTGCTTGAGGTTATAATATCCCCTTGCTACATGTGTCTTGCTTCTTATGAGACTCTTTCATATGTAAGATGTTATAAAGAGTGCACTGGCTCAAATAGTAACATCTGGCCATAAAAATCATGGCCCATTTCTTATTCCTCTCCTCTCCTTCTGCTACCTCCTCTTCCCTAGTCCTATAGTCATATTCTTGGTTCAATTTTATAATCAACAATATTATTCACTGCCACACAAAACAAATAGCAACACAACACAACACACATCTACCAAAAAGCCATTGTACAGTAACTTATTTTTCCCCATAAATGAATCAATAAAAACTGGAATATTATTTAGAAACTTTTGTAATAGTATTTTTCTGAGAAAAGAACCAATTCATGGCTACTGGTGCTTGCCATAGCAAAAAATTTCCATTGTGCATGTCATATGGCTAAATGGTACCCAAACATACTGGGTTCATTTTTAAGGAGTCTATTGCATTTTCAGCTTCTGATTTTTCTTTGTGTTTTTCGAATTGTTCACTTCCTTTGGTATTTCAAAATCTCAATGGCATAAAGAAAACAATGTTATATAATGCTGGAAAAGCAAGCTGAGGAAATAAATAAAGATGAAAATAAGAATAACAAATAAGAATAATATGAGAATGGAAGTTATTCTCAGTGCTGTTCTATATCCACAAACAAAGGAGAATTCCTGGAATGATTTGCTGGTTAATTTAGTAAATGTGCCATTTATAAAAATATAAATGGAATGACAAATCTTTCTTCTTAGATTATTTAATGGACCTTTCTTTGTTCCTGAAGGAAGTTGGAGATTGAGATCATGTCAATGGTAACCCTGTAGGTTTACTCATATCTGTCTTGATTGGCAGTCTAAACCTCCGTTAACCACTCTCCACTTTCCACTATGAGTCAAGGATAGGATCAGATGTTGAGGCAACTTAAAAAGAATTTTGCTATTAGAGACTCTAAGAAGCAGAGAATAGGTTTTATCTTTTCAACTGAACCTCTTGTAAGGCTGGGACCATGTTTTTTACTGCTTTTCTTATCTTCCTTCAGTTTTCAGAACTGGCCTCTGTGCCCAATTGATATTTAATAAATATCTATCCATTGACCGAATTTTAGACTTGGAAATGTAGAACATAAAGAAATCAACAACGGGTTGTGTACAATGGGAGAAACTGCTCATAAAAGAGAGTTTCTCCTTGTTCCGTTTGGAGTGTTTTCCTTTTTAGTAAGTTATTTGTTTCAGAACAACTTTTGAAACTTTGATCTATTTTAATATGTACTTTGAAGAGATATTTTATAAATATGGGATAAAAGTATGAACTTCTGATAGTAAATTATGTTAGTCATTTCCTTTTAGATAATTTTCTAAATGTCCTTGGCCTGTGAAGATATCTATTTAGATGCTAGCCAAATTCATTTTATCTTGGTGAGCGAGATACTTATTAGAGATGTATCTTTATAAATTAGACAGACATCTCATATTGAGAGGATTTTTTCTCTATTAAAAACTAAACTCTGCAAAGAAGTTTCTGCATATTTTCAATGGGATCTGAATGTTCATCTGCATATGTATTTTTTGTTTTGTTTTGTTTTCTGCAACACTAGTTCAGCAGTTTCTTTTTGTTTGTTTGTTTATTTATTTTATATTTTAAAAGATGCTTGGATTACATAAATGTTACACAAAAATTACAGGAATTCCCATGTTTCCCACCTCCCGCACCTCCCATACCTCCCATAACCTCCCACATAAACATCTTTCTTTAGTGTGATACATCACCTGCAATGGATATACACATCCCGGGCTTTGCCACTAAGCATGGATCATAGTTCACATCGTAGACCACACTCTCTCCCACAGTTCTGCATGCTATATGCTGATGTAAAATGGCCTATATCTGCTGTTGTAATGTCACTCAAGATAATTCCCAAGTCCCGAAAAAGCCCCTGTATTACAACTGCTTTTCCCTCTCCCTGCCATCCAGTGGCCACTTGCTCCACCTCAATGTTGTAATTTCTTCCATTGCTTGAATCACAATATGTCTACAACAGAATACCAGTTAGTCCACTCTACTGCATAGCTCTTCCCCCAATCCTGAGGAGTCTGGGATGGTGATGTCCACTTCACCTCCAAGCGAGGTAGATAAGATGGATGGGATTATCCTGCCTGGAGCTGCAGACTCTCTCCATTCCCTTTTAATATTCTTTTGGGAAACTTGATGTAGTGTAGGGCAAGGGATTTTCTTTTCTTTAAAGGGACATTGAATCACAGAAAAAAATCAATTGAGGGTAACATCATTAAAAACCAACTTAGTATTATACTCATTAACTCCACAAAGATTAAGGGCAAGAATAAAAACAGCCCATTTACATTATCAGTGAAGAGAGAGAAGCCCGGGTGGAGGGCAGGAATGAAGGTATTGTGTCCCTCTCCGTGTTTTACAAAAATTTCTATCCAACAAGCCCCAAATAGCAAGATATAGGGAATGGTGGTAGCTCCTGGGGTTTTCCATACCAACTCGAATTTTATATTATAGACTAAGTTGTGAAAATAATATTATTCACCAGGTAAATGATGTTGTTTTAGCCCCCAAATTTTCATATACAAGTGATGTTACAGGAAAATGGACCAATTTTACCCTATGAATTTGGACTTTCCATGGCATCATTTCTTTCATGTCAGTACAATAATAATATTTGCAAAGGATGGTGCTGTAACACCTTATATACATATTATTACAGGGAATTTTAATTATTTATTTTCACATTGTCTTTTTCCATTACACTCTGAGCTCCTGGAGGTCAGGGATTAGATATTATTTTTCACTACATTATCAGAGGCTGGTCTAGTGTCTAGCAAAGAGTAGCACTTAATATTTGTTTGCTAAAGGGAATTACATTAATGAACATTTTACACTTGGACTAGGTAAGATTCACTCATGCTGTGAGCATCTTTGAGGACCATGATGACTCTGGTGATAATTGTTCCAAAATTTCTCTTATTTAGTTCATTAGATATGGAGCGGTTTAAATTGAAGCCAGGTTGGAACAGTTGCCAGCAGGAAGTCAGCTTGACTGAATGTACTTTCTTGGAGCAACGTCACAAAACGTGGTCTGCAACCATATGCTGGGCTATGGGGGCCACATCATGGTCAAAAGAAGCTTGTCTTCTCTTTAGGTCTTATTGAAAATGAAACACAAGTCTCTGGACTTCATTTAAAAAAAAAATTCCAAGCTTTACTAGGCATCACAGTAAGGTATAGGTTGAGATGCTAAATGCTCTCACATTACTTGAGATACCTGCAGACTCTGATTTGGCATTCTGCTATGAAGTGCAGCAGCCACATAAGTCTGTGTACCTGAGGCATCTGTGTTTTGGCCAGCACAGCCTCAATTCCCACTTCTTGGTTACATTCTCAATTATAGTGCCCTGCCCTCTACTTGCCAAGGAGCAAGCATGTCACCTGAGCTAGGCTGGTTAGACAAGGCCTTCCTGAAGTCTGAATCTTCAGTGTAGTGGGCCGAAATGAAAATGGCTGCATATTATTTCCCTTGATGCAGCTCCCTAGACTGCCTGTCCATTCCTTCCTGCTGCTTATCACTGAGGTTACCCAGTTTCTGGTCTTTTCAAAACTCAATGACTTCTTTTTCATTTTCCTGTTAAGATATTCCTTCCCTCCCTCTAGATAAGTTTTCCTTAAGTTATCCAGAATTTCTTTCTGTTGCTTGAAATAATAATAATAATAATAATAAAAAAATATCTAGTAGTTACATGATGCTTACCATTATTATAAAGCTCAAGTTTACTGTACATATAGGCAGTTGGGTAGAATTTCTGGGAAGATGCTTTATTATCAGAACCTCACCAGTGTGGTTTTGGATGAGTCATGGTTTCTAATTACTGCTATTACATAAATAAATATATTGTTTGACTTCTTTTAGGTTTTACTTTGATTGGTCATTTTGTTAGTGGAAATTTCCAGTATTGTTATCATTTTCAATGTCATTTGGTTCTGCTCTAATTCTTTATTTTCATTGTTCTTTGGTGGAAATGGTAAGGATAGGAAGGTCACAGGGTCTTTTGGTCTGCCAAAGAAGGACCTGGATCAAAAAGTCTGAGAACTGTTGTTTTAGAGGATTGGTTTACTAAATATGCTCTTGTTCTTTGGAAATTGATTCTGGATGTATTTAAGCTGTAAAGGAGCACACCTTCTTGTACACAAATGCCCACAAAGCAAGGAAAACAGTAGAAACCAAGTGGAGGTGTAAAACCAATCTTCTGCTTAATGAGTAGACAATCCTTTTGGGGACAATAAATAGAGTACTAAAAGGAGCTACACAGATGCCACCTTCTTTATTTTGTCTGAGGAAAAGGCATGGGAAGAATAAAAGCCCTCAAGTAGACTTTGCTTCTGCAGCTCCAGAGGTGGCCACAGCCTTAGCCAGTAAGGGCCAAGCACCATCTGGAGAGAGAGTAGATTGTTTGTATAGTTCTGTAAGCAAAGGACTGACAGAAATATTTGTAATTGTGAAGAATGTCAGCTTGGATATTACTTCAAAGAGAATTAGAAACCCCCAGCACTTATTACAAATAAAAATAGAGAAATAGAAAAGGTGCTAGTGCTAGGAGCACATAGAATCTAAACTGTATGTTTGTTTTGTTAGTTAACATTTTTTTCCTTCAAACTTTACTTTTATTTTTAAAATATTAGAGTGATTTTACATAAATTGCTTTAAAGAATTTATGACTTTGTCAAGTTCTTGAATATGAGAGGGTAGGTCTAGTATTAGTGTAATGAGTAATACTGCTATCTTGGGGGTCCCTAAGCAAGATAAAGATACCTGGGACTTTGAAAGAGTGAGAAGGCAGGTCCCAAAGTATCTAAATGTGCACAAAAG
This sequence comes from Tolypeutes matacus, assembly GCA_026826555.1. NCBI lineage: Eukaryota > Metazoa > Chordata > Mammalia > Cingulata > Chlamyphoridae > Tolypeutes > Tolypeutes matacus. The sequence continues at coordinate 30,919,522 of JAKSZT010036119.1, read as the reverse complement.
ACAAGGGTTGTGAAAATTATTGTATTATCTTTAAACTTTGGATGATTTCTTTTGCTTAAAACAGTCCCCACAACACTGGATGTTAGCTTTTCTTCTATTTTCAAATTCCAAATGATTTTTTGAAGTGAATATTTATTTTTCATGGAATTGTAAATAATTTGCTAATAGTAGCAAGCAAGGCTTAAATTTTAGAATTTGCTTTTGAAATTAGAATTCCTTAGAAAGACCAAGAGCATTTTGATAGAATTTGTTTTGTTCTTTGAGAAACTAAGGGTAACTTTATTCAGGCTATATCTGAAAATTTAATTCCAAAACCTAAGTTGCTTTCAGTGTTTTGGTCCTTTTTTTTCTCCCAATGGTTTTCTTTGGTTTTCTAATTGAGCTCATTTTTTTTTTTTTTTTTTTTCATTCCTCTAGACCTTCCAATGATTTTGGAAACACCTAATTCTCTGGTTTAAAACATTATCTTCTTGATATAGAGTACACAAACTTTATTCCATTTTCCTGCATAAGCCCTGGCTAAGCGTGATTATGTGAGTATAGCATAGCAGGGTACAGAAAGAGGAGGTTCAACAGCTAAGACAAATTTGTCTTGGTTTTCGATTTTGCCTAGGGCAACTGTGTCTACACTCCCCCGATGGGTACAAATTAAACCTATGTGTGCATATGGGAATCCCTATATTTTTTTGTGTAACATTTATGTAATCTAAGTATCTTTTAAAAAACAAAAAAAAATTATTACTAAAAAAACAACAACAACAAACATTTGAGATGGGCACACATACAGCTAACCTCGAATTACATTCTTAGGCATACCATTGCAGTTTTATGTCCATAGACCCAAACAAGACTAGTCTTTAGTTCCTGCTCTGCAGAATAATTGAAATTAAGTTCTGTCCTGGGATATTCTCTAACCTTATGTGAGAGACTAGCAACACCCAGGCATTTATTGCCTATTTTAGTAGTTGCTTTGTTGGGGAAGGAGTGGTGTATAGATTTGTTTACTAAAGGAGAAGACTACAAGTTTGGTCCAGTGGCTCACCAGGCTTGAGTAGACAGATGTCATTGTTCTCTCATCCCAGGTGTGTTTACTTCTCTCATACCACGTTCATTCTTCCAGAAGCTGTTCATTTGGTTAAAGAGGTTGACCTTCAATGGATAAATAAGGTCTTTTTTTTAAAAAAAATCAAGAGTATACTAGTAGCTATGATCTTTTGCCAGAGTAAATTGTTTTATTTATTTACTTAATGATTTATTTCCTGTCTCTCACCATACAAATAAATGGAATCCTCTTAACAGCAGGGAATTTATATGTCTTGTTCATGGCTGTATCCTTAGAGAGTAAATATGCTCTTCTTTATTCAAATAATTCAACTATAAAATATTGGATATGTACTGTGACCCATGCACTGGGCTACGTGCTGGTCTAGTAGTGAGAAGACTTTACCAGTTTCATTGGTAGTAAGAGGGAAAAAAAGTCATCACTAGCAAGGCATCTTTTCTGGAGTTGGGCTTGGAAAATTAAAAGAAAAAGTCACTATCTTTTTATTGTGTACAATGTGTAATAACACTGCTGGAGACTGATAGGGTGCCATACATGGCTGTTATTTTACCTGTTAAAGGAGATTTATAGAGAGCTTAGATGGGCTCAACAGCTAAACATTTTTATTTTAGTCTAATTGGAAAAGAGAATTTAATTTTGCTGACAATTATAGGGGAACAAAGAATGCACTTAAATTGAAATTAAAAAGTAAAATAGTAAACCATTTAGTTTATTACAATATTGTAGCTTCTCTCTGATTCTTTGCATTACATGATCATATTCATAATTTCATAGAATACATTCCATTCCATGGTTTATTAGCATAAGAATATTATACTATATAAGTTGAGAAATAAATATATTTAAAAGAAAGGCATGTGTGTGTGTGTGTGTGTGTGTGTTTATGTGAAAAGATTGAGCTCTTTACCTTGAAAACGATTTAAAAATTGGGTCACCTTATTCATTTTCTTCATATTGATGGAATACAGGTCATTGAAGTCTAGCTTTGTTTAGCTCTTCTTGCTCCATTTTGACAAAGTGATAAAGGCCCTAATTACTAAACTGCTCATCTAACAAAGATGGGGGAATCACCTTCTCAAAAATGGAGCAGCATTTTTTCAAGTATATTGAGGGTCCATCAGATTTTGGACTTGAAATTTCTCCCACTTAGATCCTAAGAAAGCGATGTGTGAGAGCTCCTGAGTAGCTCCCAAGCCTGGACTTTGGAGAGCAAAGACCTTTGTGCTTGGTGTCCCATTTCTTTGTCAAAGCCTCTGTGAGATCAAGGACAATGTCTTTGAAACACTCACTATATATTTATTGAATAAATGAATGAAATCTTGGCAACAGCATCTGGGGTAGGGATCTTGACCTTTTTGCGCTTAGTTTGTGAGTGCCTATAGCTGAATTTCAGTGTGATCTAAATGTGTGATCATGGGCAACTTATTTAACTTCTTTCTAACTCAGTTTCCCTGTATGTAAGATGGAGGTTCTTATAGTATCTGCTTCATAGGATTGAGATGAATAAGATTGAATAAATGAGATAATCTTGAAAAAGGCTTAGCATAGGATCTGTCATACCGTGAGTACTCAATGAATGTCACCTTTTATTACTAGTATGGAAGTGCAGCCTCCATATTCATAGACTTGTAGGATGATGTTTAGAGAGGCTAAGTGACTTCATCCCAGCCTCACAGAGCCAAAACTAAAACTCACATGTGCTGGCTCCTAGGCCAGTTCTCTTTCATTATATACACGCCAGCGGTTCTGGATGTGTTTTCTCATGATCTCAATATTGTCTCTATTAATCTACTTAAAGGTCCTAGAAGGTCTATTGTTCCAGCATCCAAACCATGGATCCAAGATCTCCTTTATTATTCAGGGGGAATGAAAATTCTTCATCAGAATGGGCCAGAATTTTGGTTCTGTAAATATGGTCACTTCAACATGACCCAGCTTCAATTCAATTAAAACTGAATGTATCTTTTAATTCACAGAAAAGAATTTGGTTTAAATTTTAAATTAATCTTGTGCCTGGTGAATTTCCACATTGGCCATCTTTCTCAGTCTTTTTTCCTTCTCTGGCTCTTTAAAAGTTGGTGTTTCTAAGATTTCCTTTCTTATCTTATGGTATATGCTCTCCTTGGTTGATCTCATGTACTTTTCTAGATTTAAGTAGCTGACCACATCCAAATCTATATCTCTGGTTCTGATTCACTCCCCACCCCCATGCCAAACCCTAGACTGATATGGTAATTGTCACTTGGATGTCTGTGGCAGAGAGAGGCTAGATGTTCATCCAACCCAGTTTCTATTTCTGTCTACGCAGCAAGACTATATTTTGTAGCCTGTCTTGTATTTAGTTTGGGACCAAATAAATGAATTCTAGCCCATAGACTGATGTGAATAGAAATGATACACACCCATTCACACACCTCTTTCTCCTATCCACATGTCTGGAAGCAAAGTTCTCCCAGACGGCAGGATCACAATATGGGAAGAGCCAGAATTCCTGAGTCACCTCTTGGAGGAGAGCTTTCTAGGAGAGCTGCTTCCCCATTGGGCTGTACTAGAAGTGAGGAATCGAAGTTTGTTAAGCCACTGACATTTGGGGACTATTTGTCACTGCAGCAGTTTGACCTTTCTTTATTAATACAATGTTCCTTAGGCACCTTGAGCTCTGCACGTCAGTCTGTTTCCCATCTCAGTTGGTGGCACTATCCATCTTCTATTCAGTTATCCAATTCGTATCCCCTTAGCCCCTGATACAATCCAGTTAATGACCGAGTCCTATGGGTTCTAACCCCCTATTTTTCATGGATGTCCTTTCTACCATTACTCTGATTCAGGTTCTTGTCATTTCGTACCTGCTTGTTGACTTGAATGAAATGAAAGCAAATCAGAAATCATCCTATTAGAATAGTAACTCAACATTAAAAGTCATTCCCAGCAGGGATATGATGACAATGTAACAATACAGTCTATGCCTGCAAATAAGTAAATCTCCAGAGCAGGGAGGAAGGAGGTGGAGGTACTACCTGGCCTTTGCTCTGTGATGCCTATATGCAAAGAAAAAAAGAAGCCCACACATGCACAGATGGACAAGTGAGGCTTAATGCAATTAACCACGGACCCCTGGATACTTCTTAACTACTGTCTTCCCCTTTATATTTTTATCCACTCACACATGCTTTTGATAAAGGGTCATGATGCCAGCTGCTTACTGAGTGCAGATCAAAGCTGGAGCGATAGTCTGGCAGGGGTCTTCTTGCTAAGCTTAACCTTACCTGGGAGAGTCAGTTAGCTCAAAACACTTCTAATCACCTGTGATCTCTCCTTAAGTCTCCCGCGGTGTGTGGGACTGTAGTTGACAGCTCCCACACTCCCCTTTCCAGTTTGTGATGCTCCCTTTATAAAAGCAGCTCTCAGTCTCACCCAAGCGGTATTCCCTTTCCCATGACAAATGAGTCCCTTCTCAGTGACACCACTCTTTAGGATCGCTTCCTGTGTTGTCATTAAGCAGTGGCCTTCCATCTCTTCATTTTTATGGCAGTTCTCCCTTCTCCAAACCTCAGCACACATTATGCTTGCATACTAAAAAGAATTAAAATACAACCCAAGTTTAAATTATGGGTTTCTCCTGTAAATAATTGCTTAGAAGTCCAACTTTAGTCTCCTTCGTAGAATGAAAAGACCCTATTAATACCTGGAAGCAGCAAGAAACATAGAAGCAATTTTTGCACTGGGAAATCTCCATGCTGAGTTTTGTAGGGAAGGCTGTACCAAAAGGCAGTGACTGAGTTTGCCCTGCCCTACTCAGTCAGGCACTCGGGGCCAGTCCCTTCACCTAGAACTGTTTTCTCTGTAATCATGAACTCAGCCATATTTGTCAGTCTTATTACTGACTTCTACTTTTTGGGACTTTTCCCTCTCTTCTTGCTTCCTAACTCAAACCTGGACCCTAGCCTTCTCCATGTTTCAGGCCTGCAGTTTCACTATGTTGGCCTTCCCTTCCCTCCCCAGCTAAACTGACCAGATGTGGACTGACAGATAGAAATCACCTACACTTCCATGGAAGTGATCATCATTTCATGGCCTCTTCTAAGAGTATTTGCTTTTAAAATACTATTATTACCAAGTGTAAAATTAAAGATTTTGTTCCTGTTTAAGAAATTTAAGGTGAACGGAGTATATAGGTGTGAGGATATTTTTAAGAAGAATGTTCTCTTGGAAATCCTTCCATAATCCATAACTATATGCTGGTGGAACTTCTCCAACGAGATTGAGGCTGGCTCTATTAGCATCTCATTGTCTGTCAATGGAAAATATATTCCCTGTAAGTCAAAAAAGCAAAGCCTGGGAGTGGATGTAGCTCAAGTGGTTGAGCGCCTGCTTCCCATGTATGAGGCCTCAGGTTCTATCCCCAGTACCTCCTAAAAACAAACAAATAAATGAAAAAAAAAAAAAAAACCCAAAACTCTCATTGGGGAGCGGATGTAGCTCATTGTTGAGTGACTGCTTCCCACGTATGAGGTCCTGGATTCAATCCCCAGTACCTCATTAAAAAAACAAAAAACAAACAAAACAAAAAAACCAAGGGCTTAAAAAATGAGAACATAAGTAATGAGACATTCCTCTGCTTTTTCCTTTCCTGCGCTGTGTACCTGCGCTGGGTGCCTGTGATGTACAGGTGCTTTCCTACCTCCATGCCTTTGCATATGCCATTCCACATACCTGGAAGGCCCTTCTTCCCACCATCATCCACATGCTGCTCCCTTATGAGGCTCTCTCTGGTGTCTCCATTGGAATGACCTCTTTTCTTTGTTTATATCTGAAGTACAGCACTTGGCAACACTTTGAATTTTTGCAACATGTAACACACTCAGGCATAGTAAAGTCTTACCACTGTAGGTTTCAGTAAAGTGGGCTGCTTGTGGGATTTTACAAGCATCTCTGCTTTAGAACCTTGGTCACTGCTTTGCGGTAGGGTCCACCCAGTTTAGATTTCAGTGTATATGACAATATCTAAAGGGGCTCTTTATCTTGAGGCTTTTTGAAGATGATAAAAATGTTGACTGCTTCAAATTATTTTTGAAACAATATGGGGCATGAATAAGCAAATAATAACCAAACCTATACTAGGCAATGAGAGCTATGGGAGTCAGCAGTCAAAATAACTTAGAAATAAGGGGAGATTCTGATGCTGATGTCCAATGTTCTCCTAAGGAGTTGGTAAACTGTTCAGCAGTGTGGCCAACAGAAAGGTTTCTGCTCTCTGCTGGCTTTTTTTCCCCTTTGCATCATCTAAGTTCTATGGATTCTTTGGTTGTTTCTCTTTGTCCTTTGTTTTGATCCCACATCTGCTCTAAGATGTTGCTTTCTTGTACCAGAGCCCTTAATGCTATTTGCGGAAGCCCACTGTGCTTGATTTTTTATTTGCTTTGTTCTGCAAAATTACCTCCCCTTCCCCTTTGTCTACTTTGCTTTTCTAAAGATGTGAGAAGTCCCCCCTCCCACTTATTTTGGTGATAAGAGTTACTTATTGATTGGGATGGGAGCAGAAACTAGTTTCTCCTTTGGGGCATTGACATGGTTTCCTGGACCCTTCCCACTTCCATGGGAGATCAGAGGAAACATGGGGACTGCATCCCGCACGCATGAAACTGCTCAGCCAACCCACACCCAGCCATCCGTGGGGACTTCCTATGATGGCATTTGTGCCTCTGTCTTGTCTTCGCTACCAAACTGTAACACCCTGAAGATGACAGTATCTCATTCAGTTCATAGCCTCGAGGAATTCTAGCAGTCTTGCATAGGGTAGATGCTCATGAAATGTTTAATGGATTGAATTGCATTAGTTATTATTTTCAGTGCACGAAAAGGGGTGCTGGAGCTCTGAAGAGCCTTAATTCACCTGTGGGGTTCCATGGAGATCCTGTCAGATTTAGCTCATTTTACCCCCAGCTCTCCATAAAGTCAGTGCCAATTCGCGATGAACTTCTGCAGTGGAGAGAAAACACAACATTTTCACCTAAAGGCTGATCAGTTTCTTCTCTGCTATATAACCCAGTGATCATAGAGCAAGAAGACCCCTGGGAATCTATTCTATTTAGGCAAAGGCAGGTGTGCTTGGAAGCTTTGTATTTATACACAAACACAGAAAGCAGGGCTTATTTTTGCAATTACTTGTGAAGGCTGCCCATGTTTTCCAGCATGTAAATTAGGAATTGAAGGAAAACATGTAATTGCATTTCTCTCCAACTGATTGCCAACTCAAAATTTTAGATTAGTGTGCACACCATACTTCATTTTATTGTTGTTGTTATTAATAACACAGTTAGCTCTGTAAGATGAGAAATAACGGGCTGGAATTAAAAAGACTTGGGAAGCGGCTGTGGCTCAATCAGTAGGGCTCCCGTTTACCATATGGGAGGCCCCGGGTTCGGTTCCCGGGGCCTCCTGGTGAAGGCAAGCCCTCCCGCATGGCGTGGTTAGCTGACCCAGCGAGCACAAGCAGCAAGGGGGGGGATAAATGAATAAATAAATAAAATCTTTAAAAAAAAAAAGACTTGAGGGCGCCCCATTAAAAAAATGTTTGGGGTAGTGAGGAATGCAGGCAAATATTGCTCCTCTGCTGGTAAAGGTCAGCTCGAGAGGAGAAAACAGAGATGGCATTTGGAGTCATTGCCTGTGTTTTGCCACAAGGAGGGGCCATGGTTACAACCATGGATGTGTCCTTGACTTGTTCTACACCAGTAGCCTTTCCTGCATGAGAAACAAAACCTACTTATAAGAGCTTTTTAAAAAATGTGCTACACATCCAGAAAGAATGGTACGGTCTTTTGTGAGTAATATAAACATTCTGTGATATCCTTATGCTATTAAATGAACATTACAAAGCATGACAGAGTCACAGCCATACACACAAAATAAGGACAAGCTACAACGTCGACTGGAAATAAAAAGGGAGAAGCTTTTTCACATGTTGTCAGGAAAAGGTAACTGCGGCTTCAGAATTCTCCTGTTTTCTCAGCAAGAGTTTTTCTCCAAAGGACACAATGAACTTTTTGTCCTTCTAAACACAGAAGTCAAAAAATATATCCTTGAAGCTCGATTTAGCAACAGCAGGGTTTGCAAATCTATTTACCATGGGGGAGACTTTATTCAAAGGTGGTTAGTTCCTGGGTTTTTTAAATGAAGGCATTGAGGGGAGAATCGATGGACCCGGTTGCAAATTAAATAATGGCTTCCCATCCCATCGTCCTTCTGCATTCACCCTCTACCACTATTTAGTTGGCACCTATCTATGCCAGGTCTGGTGCTGCAGGTAGAGGCTACCCAAGGGAAGATGCTTAGCAAGAGCTCAGCTGATGTTGAGTTTCCAGACAGGTGGGGAGCAGATATGAAAAAAAAAAAAATTGTCACACAATTGTATTAGGTGCTATAAAGGAAAAGAACAAGGCTTGAACGAAACCACAAAAGTTACATCTTACTGAGGTTGGCAGGGCTGGGAAAGTCTCCTGAAGGAAATGACATTTAAGCAGAGATCTATAGAATGAGTAGGATTTAGCCGGACAGATGGAAGGACAGGCGTGAAGGCCCTGCAGTTTGACACATTGGAGGGACAGAAAAAACAGCCCTCGTGGTTGGAGCTTGGTGAGTGGGGGGAAGAGTGACTTGAAAGGAGGCTGTGAAGATAAGCAGAGGCAGGGAGTCCTACAGGCTGTGGGAAGGAGTTTAGATTTTATCCTGGAAGCAATAGAAAGCTGCTGAAGGATATAAGGAGGGAAGTGAGGAGAATTGATTTAAAGAGATCTCAGTTTAGAAGAAGGGTGGGAGAGTGGAAAGAAGAAAAGCCAGGAGATCCTTTGGGAGGAAATTCCCATGGGGTTGGCAAATGTGTTCCAGCTCCTTCAGGGCAGTCTTTTCCATGGTTCCTATTTCCACCTGGGAGTCCCAATTCTTAAAATCTAGCAGTATGGACTCTTCCTTTGGTTCCCTCAGCCCTAGAGGTGAGAGGGGCTCCTGCTGTTGGTAATTTCTGGATTGCACCACCATTCTTTGTTCAGCTTCTCAGCTCTCCCAAAACTTTTGTAATTAGCACCCTATATTAAACTTCTTCTAATTAGAACTTGGACTTTCTTTTTCTGACTGGTCCCTGACTGATACAATGAAAAACAGTGGTGGTTTGGACCCTGGGTGGTAGCAATGGAAGAAGAGTCAAATGGATGGATTTGAGATGGATTTTGGAATCCTGTGTGAACTGAGTGGAGACAGTGGATACCTGAGATAGAGCTGCAAGCTATATGCAGAGTATCCCAGCACCCTGAGCAGGATTCATTAATATCTGGCCAAATTTAGCTGGCATAGACTTGGCTGAGGAAAGCAAATGACCATTGGATCACCTGCTACACACCTGGAAAGGGCCCTGAAGCTCTCATTAGTGTCATGAAGTGTTCAGCAATTGGAGTTAAGGATATCAATCAGCCTACAGACTCCAGCCTTTACATTCTAATTTCTAGAGCCAAGACCTTGATAATTTTTCCTGGGACTACAGAGCAAAGTTTGACTAAAACCCTGTGCAAGCTGCTGTGGAAAATAACAGTAGTTTTGCAGTTGCTCAGAAAACTAAGTATAGAATTACCATATGACCTGGCATTCCCGCTTTGAGGTACATACCCCAGAGAGTTGAAAGCAGAGACTCTGATAGTTGCACACTGATATAAACATAGCAGCATTATTCGTAATTGCCAAAGTGTAGAAGCAACCCAGATATGTCCATTGACAGATGAATAGACAAAATATGGTATACCCATACCATGGAATACTATTCAGTTGTAAAAAAGGAATGAAGTTCTGATACATGTGACCACATGGTGAACATTGAGGACATCGTGCTGAGTGAGATAAGCCAGGCACAAGAGGAGAAATACCATAGGATCTTGTTGAAAGGAAATAATTAGAAAAAGCAAATTCACAAAATCAGAAGCTAGAATACAGGTTACTAGGAACTGAAGTGGGGGTAGGGAATGGGGAGTTAATGCTTAATTGGTATAGAATTTCTCTTTGGGGTGATGGAAAAGTTTTAGTGATGGATGGTGGTGATGGTACAACATTGTGAATATAAATAATTGCCACTACAGAATTAAATAACTGAATGTTGTTAAAAGGGAAATTTTAGGTTGCATATATGTTACTAGAATAAGACAAAAAGAATAAAACAACATAGGACTGTACAACACAGTGAACCCTAATGTAAACCATGTACTATAGTTAATGGTACAATTATGATTTATTGTTTCATCAGTTGTAACAAAGGTATCACATGGGGATGTTAATAATGGGAAAAGCTGTTTGTGTGAGGGGTGTATGGGAACTCTATATTTTCTGCATGATTTTTCTGTAAACTTACAACTTTCCTGGTAAAAAAAAAAAAAGCAAAAACAAAACAAAAACAAAAGCAAGCAAGCAAACAAACAAAAACCACCCAAAACACCAAACCTGTGCAGGTGTGTATTCCTTAACCTAAGTAAAGGATGGTTTTCCTTTGTTAAGAAATGACTTTGCCTCGCTATTTCCACCTTTTCTGGAAAGAGATCTTAAAAGATCGGGAGGTTTTGCTGTTTGTTCTGCTTTTTGAAACTAGGCTGCTCCAGCGGTTACCATCTGTTCTCTTGACCCAGATCTTCCCCATCATTCCCTGATGGCACCACTTCTCCTGTTTTCCTCTTGTCCAACTGAACCTCTGCAGGACTCAGGACTCTGTGCAGTCGCAGGGTGTGTGGGCCACAAGGCGGACAGAGCAAAGCATCAGCCACGTCCTGCTGCTGCCTCCCGGCGGGCGGTACACATGGGGATGGCGCTGAGGCTCGCTGCTTCTGTCGGTCTTCCTCTGGCTCTCTCGGGCTGCAGAATCTACTTTTCAGAAACATAGTGAGAGTTTCTCTTAGAGTCGATTCAAGCAGCACCAGAAGTCTGGTAACAACTACCAAGAGATTAATGTTTGTACAACGGTAGAGGAGTGGGTGTTATTGGAAGACTGCAGTGGTTCTAGGGTCTGTGGGGGTATGGAAAGACTTCATTCCTTCATTCTCTCTTTCCTTCCTTCCTTCATTATTCATGCATCTATTCACCCAATGAGCCCCTATCATGTAACCACTAGGAGCATGTGCTGGGTGCCCTGCAAAATATCAAAGAAGTAGAAGATGGAGACTCAGTCTCAATGATTGGATGCAACATAGACACACATATCTGAAAAATAAAATTGCAATAGGAGGGCAAACATAGGATTAGTAATAAGAGGTTCAATATTTTAATCTTAGTTGTTTTTTTATTAACTGCCACCTTGGGCAAGTTGCACAGCCTTCTTAAGCCTCAATTTCCTCACCTAATATGAAAGCATTGACCTACATGATCTCTAAGTCGCAGCATTGTTCTTTGATTAACAGGTACAGTTATGAGTGACCCAGAGCAACGGTTCTTGAATATTTTGATGTTAGGACCCCTTTATACTCAACATTTTTTGTGGGAAGAAAAATTTTTTTTGAGGATTCCCAAGAGTTTTTGTTTATGTGGTTTTATCTAATGATATTTACCATATAAAATCTAAGTTTGAGACATTAAAAATACTTATTTATTAATTTATTTCAAAGTAACAGTAATGAACTCATTACATGTAAACATAAATAACATTTTCATGAAAATAACTATAGTTTGAGCAAGTGCTCACAACTGACCATTACTTAACAACAGAACATTGACTTGGCCAAATTTTAATTAGGCCTCTCTTTTCCCCACAGGCCCCTAAACTTTGGCTTGGCCCCAAGTCTGAGCAAGCATTAAAGCACTAAGATGCAGAACATCCCTCCTTAACACCTCATTCTGAGAATCCGCCAACTGCAAAAAGCAACATTTCCTGTTGAAGCACCCTGATTTTGCCATCCGCTCACCCCACCTTCTTGTCCTCCTCCCTTACAAACTTCTTGCAAGCCAGCTTACCCCTCACTTTATAAGAAAAGTCTTTTTTCTGTTTGATTTTGAAATGCTTGTAGATCCTGAGGTCAAAGTGTTCTTCCTACTACAGCAATCTTTGTGAATAACATCTCTCCTTATCTAAGCTCTGATTGTTTTTACTTGATATTTTCAAAACAAAACTTTAATGAGGAGAGTGGCATTGTTTTTGATTTTTGCAAATCTTTTAAATAGCTTGGTTGGTTTCTGCTTTGCATTCCAACTATTGTGCTACCGTGCTTTGGCTGAAGCGTGTGATGAGAATCTGCCCACACAGGGCTATGTGGTTGGAAAAGGAGGACCTCGCAGACTCCCTGAAAGTGAGTCAGGACTTCCAGGGGTCCCTGGAACACACTTTGAGAACTTTTCTTTGAGAGCTTGAGAAGATATTGAACTGGATTCTACAGAATGAATAGATTTTAGACTTGTAAAGAAGAGAGAAAAGGCAAGAAGAAGAGAGCGAGCAAGTTGTATTTAGGAGAGAGGGAAATAAGGGAGTATGGAGAGAGAAGGTCTAAATAAAAAATTAAAGTCAGGTTGTGGAGGGGCTTAAGGCTGTAAATTCCTCTTCCCCATCACGGACTTTGTACTTTGTCTTTTAAACCACAGACATCCACTGGAAGGTTGCAAACAGTGAAGGGACATTATGTATGTGACGACATGGCAATAATCATGATAATCATGTGTAGGATGCAGGATAGATTGCTAGGAGGAGAGAGGAAAATGGGATGACCAGTAAGGATGCTCCAGCAATCATCCAGGCAGTGGTGGGGCCATGCTGGGACTGTGAAAGGATGGGGAGATAAAATGATGTTCTGAGAGGACTGACACAGTTGATTGATTTTAAAGGGTGATGCGGCTTAAGAAGTGTTTAAGAAGAAATCCTAAATTTTGACCCAGGGTGATAAGCAGAATGGAGGTAAATGATTTTGGCAGAGGTAGGAAATTAGGAACAAGAGTTTGAGGGAAGTTGATGCTCGAGGTAATTTTGATGTAATTTAGGAACTAAAATTCCAAACCTTTCTCTTGTCTATAGGATCCTTCTACCCAGCTCTGTGACCTCCTTACCCCACCCTCTGCCTCATTCACTGTGCTCCAGGGCCGTGATGACAGCTTAGATTCTCTGCTGCCAATTTCACACCAGACCTCTGTTAACTCTGCCAGGAATGCATCCTCATGCCTTGGTCCCTTTACTCCACACCTCACATCAACTCTTCACACAGTTGGCTCCTTCTCAGCATGTGGGTTTTAGTTCAGATGGCATATCTTCCAAGAGACCTCTCTGGCCATCTGTCTATAATAGTACCTCCTCTCTCCCATTATGGTCTATCTTTTTTTATACCCTGTTTGATTTTCCTCCTAGCACTTATTAGGATCTAAATTGATCTGGTTTATTTTATTTATTTTTTAATTTTTTAAAAGATTTATTTTTATTTTATTTATTCCCTCCTGCTTGCTGCTTGTGCTTGCTGTCTGCTCTCTGTGTCCATTCGCTATACGTTCTTCTGTGTCTGTTTGTCTTCTCTTTTCATCTTCTTTTTTAGGAGGCACCGGGAATCAATCCTGGGACCTTCTGATGTGGGAGAGAGCCACTCAATCACTTGAGCCACCTCAGCTCCCTGGTTTGTTGTGTCTCTTATTGTCTTTTTCCTCTGTGTCTCTTTTTTGGTGTGTCATCTTGTCACGCCAGCTCTCCATACGGGCCAGCTTTCTGCATGGGCCAGCTCTCTGCGCAGGCCCACTTGCCTTCACCAGGAGGCCCCGGAAATCGAACCTGGGACCTCCTATATGGTAGACAGGAGCCCAATCGCTTCAGCCATATCTGCTTCCCAGGTTTGTTTTTAAATATTTATTATCTGTCTCACTCCAGTAGGGTGTAGGCACTAAGAGAGTAGGACCTTGTCTATATTGGTCACTTTTGTTTTTCTAACTGACACATAGTAGGTGCTCAACATATATCTGTAGAATATGTAATAAACAAACAAACAAATGTGTAGCAGCCTGTAGAGATTTCATAGTTTGTGCTTGGTAGTGACACTTGGAGGTATGAGTTTAGAAGTCATGCCAGAGAGGTAAGACTGGAAGTGTTGGCCAGGGCCAGAGGAATAGAGGATGTCTGCTCTTTCTGACCAAGGAGGGAGGACAGCATTTCAGGCCCAATGGTGCCAGGATATTGTAAGTTATGAGTCACGCTGCCATCAACCACAGCCCATGGGGATGAAGTCATACAGATGGGGTAGAAAGGGCACCGTGATGGTCTGAAGATGGTAGACCCCAGAAAAAAATCATGTTCTTAAAACTGTCTATTCCTGTGGGTTTAGACCTGTTGTAGTGGGACCTTTTGATAAGGTTACTTCAGTAAGGTGTGGTCCATAGTGGATCTTAATCCTCTTACTGGAGTCCCTTATAAAAACGGGATGACTACAGAGACAGAGAGAGGCCACTGATGTCAGAAGCTGAAAGCAATGAAACCTGGAAAAGAAGGGAAAGACCAGTGGATGCTACCACATGCCTTGCCATGTGACAGAGGAATCCAGGATTGCCTGCAGCCAGTGTTAAGGAGAAAGCATCACTTGATGATGCCTTGATTTGGACATTTTCATGGCTTCAGAACCCTATGCGTGTAAGTTAATAAATCCCCATTGTAAAAGCCAATACATTTCCATTATATTGCTTTTGACAGCTTAGCAGACTAAAACAGACATGCATATCACAATCTCCTCCACCCCACAGAAGCTCAGTTACAATTGCAAGGCATTTTTGATGAAAAGGCTGAGAAAAAGTTGTTATTTCCGTTAAATACATCTCTTGGCTCCTTACCTCACAATCCTATTCCAGGTTAGTCGCCACAAATACTTTTCTGGGCCCTCTAGTTCATCCTTTGTCACCTTCCCCTATCTCAAGTCTATTTCTCAGAATTCACAAACTGTTCCTTGGTAAGCTAATTGTTTTCTTTTCTTTTCATTTTTAAATAGAAGGTCATTCTGTGTTTATTTATTGGAAGACTTATATATCGCTAAAATGTCAGTTGTATCCAAAGTGATCTACAGAGTCAATGCAATCCCAATAAAAATCCCGACAGCTTTCTTTGCAGAAATGGAAAAGCCAATCATAGATGTTATATGGAAGAGTAAGGGGCCCAGATTAGCCAAAGCCATCTTGAAGAAAGAAGAACGAAGGTGGAGGAATCCCACTTCCCAATTGTAAAACTTATTACAAAGTTACAGTGATCAAAATAGCATGGAATTGGCACAAGGACAAATATATAGACCAATGGAATGGAATTGAGGGTTCAGAAATCAACATTCATGTTTACAGGTGGCTGATTTTCTTCTTCTTTTTCTTCTTTTTTAAAAAGAAGACATAGGTTTATAAAACAATCATGCACAAAATATAGGATTCCCATATACCACCCTACCATCAACACCCTGCATTGGTGTGGAACATTTATTATAATTGATGCTGGCATATTTTTAAAAATTGTACTATTAAATAGAGTTCATGGCTCATATTAGGGTTTATTGTGTAGTACAGTTCCATGTTTTCTTTTAAATCCAATTTATATTACATTACCATGTGTACAGTCCAACATTTCCCCTTTATCACACTCAGACACACACTCCAGTGCTGCTAACCATACCCACAACACACCATCCATTACCAAAACATCTCTAATTGTGTTCTATGGGCTCTCTGCTCAAGTCACCCAATCCAGTCCTGTAATGGTTAGGAAGAAAGATTGTCCCTTTTTCCAGGGAGATGTGTTCTTGCTACCTTACTAAAGGACAAATAGACATTAGAGGGAAGAAGTCTCTAGAAAAAGACCAAAGTTAGAAGAATGGACCCTAAATGATGGCTTTTGACAAAAAGACATCAAGATGGCTTGAAAGATCCTTTATGGACTGGCCAAGAAGCTGGTCCTCTACTGGCCATTTTAAAACAGATTCACTTTCCAGCCAATATATGGACTGTTTTTTATTTCAACATCCCTGATTTTCAAATATTACATTGTAGATTGTGGAAGAAATGCATGGCAAGAGATTGTAATAATATGAAGTCTTCATTGAAGGTTTAAGAATTCAGTGATACTCTGTGGAAGGCAGAATTCTAAGATGACCCCCCAATGGGCCCTGCCCTTATATAATCACTATTGATGAGTGTAGGCCCAACCTGTGATTATGTTAAGACATCATTCCTATGATTACGTTATATTATATGGCAAAAGGGATTTTGCAGATGTCATCAAGGTCCCTATTCAGTTTAGTTAATCAAAGGGGAGATTATCTGGGTGGGCCTCTGATCTAATCTAGTGAGCCGTAAAAGGAGGGTTTGGGTGACTTCTAAGTAGATGAGAGCAGCCCTCGGCTGACCACCAAAATCACAGAATTTCAGTCACACGACCACAAGGAAATAAATTCTACAAACATCCATTTGAATTTGACAGAGGACTCCGGGAAGGACCCTAGCCCAGGTGACACCTTGATTTCAGATTTATAAGATACTAGGCAGAGGACCGGGCTGAGCCATGCCTAGACTTCAGACCTGTAGAAACTGTAATATAACAAATGGGTGTTGCTTTAAACTGCTAATTTTGGGGGTCATGTGTTACACAGCAGTAGGAAGCTAATACATATTCCAATAAGCATTTGTGTGTTTAACCGTCTATCTTAACTGAAACTTGCAACCTTATTGGATTGCTCCATGACTATGAATCACAGTGATAACACAGGAAGGCAGGCTAATGATCAAAACAATTCAGTGGAATTACTGTATGGGGACCCTCACAGATTGTCCCTCTTCTCAAATGACTTACTGATATTGTCTCAAAAAGTCATTTCAAACAGGAGAAGCTATCTCCTGTTCCAACATTCCTTCCCAGCCCAACAAATCTTACTCATTTTCTTCAAATATTAAACAAGCAGTTTTTTTAATGGGCTATCTGGTTACCCAGTTCTTTCTTTTCTTTTCTTTTTTTTTTTTTTCCAACATACACTACCACCACCTTGATCTGAGTTACTGTTCTCTCATTTCAGGACTCCTGGTCTTTCTGCTTCTTCTCTTTTTCCTCCTAACCCACTCTCCCCAAAGTAGCCAGAGTGACCCTTTAAAAATGATCATCAGATAATATCATTTCTCTGCTTTAAAACTTTCAGTGGTTTCCCATCACTCTCAGAATGAAATCAGTCCCTTTGTCACAGGCCTCCTCTCTGGCCTCATCCCCTCCCTTTTCTCTCTGCTCCACTCATACTAGCTTCATTTTAGGTCTTCAAACATCCCAAGTCTTTCCCACTGCAGTGGCTTTGCCCTAGCCGTGGCCTTTTCTTGGAATGGTCAGTCCTTTAAATCTCAGCCCAAATGTTAGCTCCTTCGAGAGGCCATCTTTGCCAACTTTGTCTTAGTGAGATTTACTACCCCCATAGTTCTCCATCACTTAAAATGATGCATTCTTTTGTTTGTTTACGTCTTGTCTGACTTCCTCTCTAGATTTTAAGCTCCCTGATGGAAGGGGCAAGTTTTTTTTTTTTTTTCACTGTTGTATTCCCAGTGTCTACCTTAGTGCTTGGTGCATAGTTGGTATTCAGCTATTTGTGGAATGAATATAGAGCTAACATCTGAGGAGTGTTGGTTTTTGTCATATTTTATATAGGCCCAGGAAGCCAGCTATCCATATTCAGGATCTAACTCTTCCCTTCACTTGCTGAGTGCCTTGGGGAAGTCCTTTGCTATTGACAAGGGTATATGTTTGTTATAAGAGGGATAGCAATATTGATCCAGCTTCTAGAAAGCTGGTGACAAATGAAATGTGCATGTTTTTCTCAGAATGCAAACTGGCTATCCATATTGATGTCGAGAATGACATGATTGATTTCCACATAGTTCTCTCACATCACCAGTGATGTCTATGGTATAAAATCAGCTTCATAACATTTACAGTGAGTAGTTCCTATTTTATGGTGACCTCCTGGAAAATAATTCTAGCAATATGGTAGGAAATCCCAATTCTTCTTCAGTTTCCCAGAGCTAGTTCTTATGGCCCTGGGTAATTTTACTGTCTTTAAAAATCTCCAATTTTATGTCCCCTAATTAATGCTCCTTAGGGCTTTTATAATGCCTTCCTGAAAAATGCATTTCTTCTTGAAAGCTTTTCCCTTCATAGCCTGTAAGTACAGGATTTTCTAAATACAAGAAAGAAAGGAGAAAAGAATCCCAAGTTATTACAGGAGAGGATTTCCTAATTTGGATCCACAGGGACTTGCATTTTAAGTATTTTACATAAACTGCTTAAAAGTTGAGTCCGGATGCCAAAAGATTGCTTTTTATTTGTGGTGAAGCCCGACTAGAACAATGACCATTAACATATCATGTGTTTGCTCTCTTTGATAAACCAAAAAGTAAAAGAAGTTGGCTTTCCCTTCTGTACCCTCTTTGCTTTTGTGAAAGATGCATTCTCCCCCATAGTCATGGTTGAAGCCTTCCTCAAATATTTTCTTAATTACTCAATATTCCCTTTATTAGATCTCCTCTCTCATTATACTTTTCTCTGTTTCCAGAGCGCTCAGAGAAGCCAATGGGGCTGAATCAGGGCTTATCTTTCAACCATACATTGGTCACTAATGTGGCAACGTGAATATTCTTTCAGAAGTCCAGAAGAAACACTACTGAGAATGCTGTTCCACTCAGCCTTCAAACTCAGTTCAAATCCCGTCTTTTTCACAAAGTCTTCACAGCCTGCACGTGTCCACCTGTGAGTGTCAAACTCAATGCCTATAAGAGTGATTTGCACAGATATGATAGTGGTTCGAGCCTGTCAACAGAAAATGCCCAATCGCCCCAGTGATACATTGTTTTAAAAAAATCTGTTGTTGGCTGAATTTGACTCTCAACCGATGGGTTATGATTTCTAGTCTACAGTAGTTACTAGCCTTAATGCTCATTTCCCACTTAGAATTAATTCTGGCTTCTTACATTTCAGGGGCCTAAGCCTGTAGGAATTTTTCTCAGCTAACACTGTAATCAACCCAAGGAAAGGGACTTTGCCTCACATGTTTATTGCGTTGAATGGAACTTCTATGGAGCTGCCCTAGTGTCTACCAGGTGCCCAAGGCAGCTGTTCACTGGTTTTATTGGTTGCCTGATTGACATATTGGTGCACATGTGTGTCTGCTGCTTTATGGCTGCTGCCAGCTTGCTGCGGTGGTTTTTCACCAAGTGTGTTCTGTTTATTGAGGGGCTGCCAGATAAAGAATTTCAAGGTAAAATAATCTTGGGAAAAGCTGAATTTAGCAAGGTTAAAGTTTAATAGTTTTCTTTATGCAGGTTTTTTAAAAAATAGCCTTAAAATGTTAATATACATCATGCATTTTAAAAAGGGTATGATAGAGCCCGTGATTAGTGCTCTCAACCCCAGTCCACCTAAAAATGACTTTTTCCAGACTCCCCTGCAACTAAGCTTCTGCATGAGAATTCATCCAATTCTGCCAGTTACATTCCTCCACATAAAATTTGGGAAGTGGAAGTAAGATGAGGGCAATTTTCCAGCTATTGTTGATGTGATTGTTTGCAGGCAGTTTGGCATTGTCATTGGTGACAATGGCAGCTACTATGGTGGACCCTTGAGCTCAATAGCCTGGAGTAGCTCATGACTGCTTCTCCTCCTGCCCTTCTAACAATTTTGTGATCACAAAATTTCCTGTATTATAAGTTCCATTATTCTTGTAACACTTAATTAAGCATGGCTTCTGTCTCCTGTATTGAACCCCAATGAATCAAGGGATATATAGTATGATGATTGAGTTTGTGTGTCAACTTGGCCAGGTTATGGTGTCCATTTGTTTGGTCTAGCAAGCACTGGCCTGATTGTTACTGTGAGAATATTTTGTGAATTTAAATCATCATTTAGTTGATTGCATTTAGGGCTGATTACATCTATAATCAACTAAGGAGCTTGCCTTCAACACGAGAGAAGTCTCATCCAATCAATTGAAGGCCTTAAAAGAAGTGATGATTTCAGGAGTCAGAAAGGAGAATTTCCATCTCTACTTCAGCCAACCAGTTTATCCTGGGGAATTCATCAAAACCCTTCATTGGAGTTCCCAGCTTATGGCCTGTCCTATGGAATTTGGACTTGCCCATCCCCGCAGTTGCATAAGCCAAATCCTGAAATAAATCTCATCCTATTTACATTCTCTCTCTCTCTCTCTCAGGAGGCTCTGTTTCTCTGGACTGGAGAACTCTGACTAAAGTATACACACATACACATGCACACTCATATATAATGTAATATATACATTATATATATCTTATTTGTATGCAAATAAGATTTTCCCAATCTTAGTTGCTCAGGCATGCTTGTGTTTTCATAGCATAGCTCTCAAGACCATGGTTCTTCAAAACAAATTTTGAGAAATTGTCTATTGAAAGAACATTGAAATCAACACCAGAAAGTTTGTTAGAATCATGGATTCACCATTTACTAGGTTTGGGAAGTGACATCCCCTCTGAGCCTTGAATTCCTTTTCCTCATTTGTAATAAAAGGATAATAATTCCTGCCCTCCAGACCTCACAGGGTTGTCATGAGGATCAGATGAAATGATGAATGTGAAAGTGGTCTGGAAACTGTAAATTGTTACAGAAATGTGAGGCATCATCATTAGTCATGCTGCCATCTATGAAAATGAATGTTAGATTCATAATGCAGGAATATCATTCTCATAAGGGAATGCCTGAGTAGCCTATGGTTCCTTGAAAACATTGAGGGGTTTGAAAGATTAATCAGTTGGGAGCAAAAGTACGATCAGCCTTGCTGGATAGAAAATAAACCGAAGTCCTCCCAAGGTGGACTTTCCTTCCCATCTCTTCCAAATTTAAGACTTTGGGGGAAAATTCTTAATGGTGTCCTTTACATCTTCAAAATAGACTAAAGGAAGTACAGCAAAAATATTTCTTTCATTTGATTTTCTGTTGGTGAAATGGGTCCTTTCATTAGCAGATTGCATATAAGCAGCTTCCACTGTCTGCTCTAATTTCCAAAATGTGATTTACATAAATTAAACTTTGTAATCTTGTGGTTATATTACTGCATAAACATGACAAATAGTGTGACACATGATGCAGTTTCCTATGTTGATATGATAGGTTTACTAATAGCTGCTCACTTCTAAGTGCCTCTCACCATCCTTTGTTTTCTCAGAATTAGGATATTCAGCAAGTATCCCAAATTCTGACCATTTTAGAAATAAGAATTCTCTAGAAGAAAATTTGAAGACTGCAAATGACTTCAGTTAATCTGCTTTATGACTCTCACTTTGATGTCTGCAGGTTAACACAATAAACATTGCACACTTCTAATATGTGTAGGACTCTGCGAAGTAGAGTCCATGGCAGAGGCACAGGATTTTAGAGATGTAGGCAAGCGACTCCAGAAGTTATCTAGTTCAAAAGCCTCCTTTTGTTTTTGCCACAATCTAAAATCCTGTTCTGTTAGATGCTTAACTTGTAAGTTCAATTCATTTCAATAAAAAGAATATAAATGCCACTATTAGAACATAGGCTTCTTGAGGCAGGAATTACATATGCTCCCCCATCTTAGTACCTTGTATATAATAGGAACTTACTATCTGTTTTGTGAATGAAGGAATTACACCTTTTCTTAATTTTGCAATTTCTATCAATACTGTGATGGTTAGATGCTGAATGGACTCCAGAAAAGTACGTTCTTAAAGTTAATCCATTCCTGTGGATGTGAACACATTGTAAGTAGGACCTTTTGGTGAGCAGGATCTTAAGTTAAGATGTGACCCTCCTCATTCAGGGTGGGTCTTAATCCTCTTACTGGAGTCCTTCAAAACCGAAAGAAATTCAGACAAATAGAGAAAGCTACGGAAGCAAGAAGTTGAAAGCAATGAGACCCAGAAGAGGAGGGAGAGAGCAGCAGATGCTGCCATGTGCCTTTCCATGTGACAGGAGCCCAGGATTGCCTATAGCTGGTTTTCAGGGAGAAAGTATCACCTTGATCATATCTTGATTTGGATATTTTTCTCAGTCTCAAAACTGTAATCTTGTAAACTAATAAATTCCCATTGTTAAAAGCCAGCCCATTTTATGATATTTTCTTGAGCAGATTTAACAAACTGGAAAAAATACTATCAAGCCACTAGGAATATACAGGCTATAGTCCTCTCTCACAGTTCTCTTTCTTCCACTTGTCACATTTGAAGTTACATGTTTAATGTTTACCAGCTTTCTGTACTGTAAGTTCTCTCTTGTATCTTTCATGTCTAAGAATGCTTTGTGTATAGTAGTTATTCAATAAATAATCCTTCCAAGACTGTGCATTTCCCTTAGCTGTCTGATGTTTTACCTCTTCTCCTCAAGAAAACTTCTCAAAGTTTGAGAAAGCTCTCCATTTCTTCATTTCCCAACTCACTAGTTCTGATTCCCTCTGCAGGTAAGGTGATACTTTCTCCCTTACCTGCCAGTTACTCTCATAAGGTCACCAGTGATGGTTACTGAGTCAATCTCAGCCTTTTCCAATATCTACAAGCCCACTCTATTGCAGTTGGCCCTACTACAAGAGCCTTACAATCTAAGCTAGGGATTTTGCCGGAAGGGCAAAGCCCTTTTGGAGCCTGTACCCAAGCCAGGGAACAAGAACAGGTAGGTACATAATGAGATGAATAACAACATGAGCCAGAAGAAATCAAGAACCATAAACATGCTACAGAAGTTCTGTAAAGGGAATAATTGCTGACAACTCAGGTAGTTGGGGAAAACTTGGAGAAAATGGAACTTGAACTAGGTCTTAAGTGCTGGATAGAGTTTAAATAAGCAGAAAGAAGAAAAAGAAGTAAGGAAAGGCTCCCAGCATTGTTTTAGGTAGGAGGACTTGTAGGACGTAATGTAGGAGAGATGAGATCAGACTCTGAGGAGATCATGTGAATGCAAGATGGAGGACAAAATATTAACTTGTATCTAATGAAGAATTGTTGAAGCCTTCATAAAAAAAGGGGGTAAAGTGAGCAAATGCAAAGCTGTGCTTTGGATAGAAAACCATGGTAGTGGTGGGAAATTTATACACCATTAACATCCCCTCTCCTGTTTCTGATTTCTGTATTTCCAATTCTAACTTTATACTGTTTTATTTCTTTAAATAAACAGCCTGAACTTCTTCCTCTCTTCAAAATTTTTACCCACCCCCCAACCAGCCCTCACTCCACTTCATTTAGCTATATTCCATCTTCAATCAAGTTCTTAAAAGAATGGTTCATGTTCTCTGTAACCATTTCCCAACTTCTTATTTACTCTCCTCCCTACAGTCAAGTTTTTGCCTTCATCACTGAGATGTCTCTTGTCAAGGTCACTGAGGAGCTTCTAGGGACAGTCTTCAGTCTTTTCATCACTTGATTTTGCTGTAGCATGCAATACTTTTGAGCCCCACTTCTTTCAAAAAGTCTCTCTGCTCTGACTGCCAGGACTCCACTCACTCCTGGTTTTTGTTACACATCTGTGACCTCTCTCAGTGTGCTTCTTTCTTCATACCTCCTTTAGAGATTGCTACTCCTAGGGCTCTTTTCTTGATCCTCTTTTCTTTCCTTCTTTTCTTTGTGGTCCATGCACCTGTGGAGCAGTGTAGTGGTTATGTCCAGGGGCAGTTTGGATATAGGGGACTAGGCTAGATATAAAGATTTTGGGCTATCAGCATATAAGGAGTGATTGAAGGCATAGGATTAGGGGAAAATATATAGAGTAAGATCCCAGGGAAACCACATTTAAAGAGTAAGTGGAGGAAGAAGAGGCAGTGAAGGGGACAGAAATGGAGCATCTGAAGAAGGAGAGGGAAAACTAGGAGACACTGATGAAATGGAAACTGAGGAAAGAAAGTCTCCAGAAGCAGAGCATGCTACAGGAAAATTAAATAAGGTAAAGACAGGAAAGGATCTTTTGAACTTGGAAAATGCTCATTAGTTTATTAATGAGGGCAGTTTCCATGTGGTAGAGACAGAAACTAGGTCTTCATGGGCTTGGGCTTGTGCATGAAAGGGGGTGGGGTGGGTAAGAAAGTAGAAACACCCAGTGTTGACTGCCCTTTCTAGAATGTGGCTGGGAATGAAAGGAGAAATTGGGTGGTATAAAGAGAAGGTTGTCCTACTTAGGATGGGAGAGACTTGCTTTATCAAGTACTTTAGGCGAAGGGAAAGATAAAAAAGCTATTAATTTTATATATCACCAAGTTTATTAGTCAACAGAAGCAGACAGGAAAGCACAGAGATCCATATTAAAAAAAAACAGAGCATGTGAGATTCCAAATTTTCATGTGTTGTGGGTTCATTTCTGTTCTTTAAATTTAATATACATCTGGTGTTTCATTTCATTTTTTCACAGCAGTATACCATCATAATTTAATTTTTTTCTTGATGTAGGTATAAATGGAGAGACTAAGGCCTACTTAAGCATACAGGGTCATCTCTAGGTGCATGCACTAAATATTAATATTACAAATCCTCTTTCTAGCTCACGAGCCAAGCAAGAAATTCATTTTTCCTAGTGATGGATTTTTTTCCTAAAGCACCAGGCTTTCTGTGCTCACAGAAAGTGGTATTATTATTAATTATTATTACATATTCCTGCAAAAGAAACATTATTTAGAAAACATGGCTACCACAGGGCCTAGGTTCTATATTTTACTTCTGATGTATTTGGAGACATGACATCCAAGTCTAACAGATCTGGGTGCAACAAATACTAATTGAACCCCATATGCTGGTGGATTTAGTTTGCTTTTTCCATCCTCCATTCTACCTTCTCACAATAGCATTACAGGTTTCCCCTGGGGAATCACCTTTCTCTCTATCAGTCTGTGTAATCCCTTCTGGCTGACTTTATCCCTGGTTCCACAGGAAGACATATGACCTAGGCCAGGCCAATCAGGGTACTGAATTGCCTTGTCCATACTGACTGGTTCAGAGGGACCTGTGACCCAGTCTAACCTAACAAGGACTTTGGGTGAATTATGTTTTGGAACGAGCTCTCTAACTGTGAATATTTGAGGTGGGAGCTGAAAGCTGCCATTTTGTTCCCTCCTTGGAAGAGCCAACCAGAGAATAAAGTTAATGCAATGAGAGCAGGACAAAGAGATGAAGAGAGATGGGCCACCATGACAGAAGTTGAACTCTTAGCCATATTTAAAGCACTGTTCCTAAATATATATATTTTAAAGAAATAATTTCAAACTTACAAGACAATTGCAAAAATAATACAAACCCCATACAGAGAACTCTAACATACTCCCTCCCACCCAGATCTACCAACTTTTAACATTTTGCCACATTTGTTGTATCATTCTTTCTATTTATTATCTATCTATCTATCTATCTATCTATCTATCTATCTATCTATCTATCTATCTATCTA